>AZHD01000014.1:550180-563529 GCA_001636815.1 Niveomyces insectorum RCEF 264
GGATCTCGTAGTCGGGCAGCGGGCTCTCGTCGGGGTGCTGTGGCCGCGGCCGCGGTGGCTGCGGTGGTGGCGGCGGATAGTCGCCGTGGGTATCCTGTGCCGGTTGCGCGCCACCGGCGGGTTTTTCTTGCGGGTAGCTCATAGTAAGACAAAAAGGACGAGGATGTGCTGCAGAAGTAACGAAAGAGAAAAAGATTCGGGGGAAACGGCCTTTGTGAGGAAATAGCTGGTTTGTTGGTGTGCAGACGACGATCTATATTGCCTCAATAAAAATGTATACGGGTTTCTCCTGATATGCACGCAGCTGGCGTCAAGGAGTGGCGAAGAGCGCAAGCAGGTTCTGGAAGCGGCCGCTGTCGCTCGATGCGATAGGCGCGGCCGGACGGACCTGAAGTGGGCTGTGTGGCTTGGCGCGGCATGCTGCTTCAGCTGCAGCCAGCACGTGTGTGGTGCGTATGACATGCAGGTTTGCATCCATCGAGCTAGGATGAACCATGTACCAGAACGAGGCCATGAACGACCTGATATGGGGCCTCTGCATTTCACACAATACTCAAGAGGTCCGTTAAAAACCAATATTTCTTAATTTATGACACAATTGTTAACGCGAAATAGATCAACCAGGAATTTTTAAACATGGCATGCACTGGATCCCCTTTTAGCATGCACCATTTCTATATACAGGTAATAAGCCATCGTGAAAGTAAAAAATTTAGAAAAAAACAACGGGACACATGCCAGAAGAGAAACAACGCCAGAAGCCCCAAACGAAACCAAAGAGACGCCATCCCACCTTTTCTACCGTTCGCCTCAGTGCACCATCGACTTGCCAATCTCGCTCTGCCAGCCGTCCGCCCGCTCAAAGCCGTTGCTGTGCGTCTGGTAGTCCGACAGCGCCTGGTACACCGCCTCCTTGGACGTCACCACAAACGGGCCGTACTGCACCACGGGCTGGTCCAGCGGGGTGCCCGCCACCAGCACAAAGTGCGCCGGCGCGGGCGCGGCCGCATCCACGCTCGCCGTGATGCCCGTCCCCTCCGTGCCGAAGACGACGGTGTGGTACTCGTCCACGGTCTGGGTCGTGGCCGCGTCGGGACCCTCGAACGTGACGGGGCCGCCGTCCAGCAGGTACGCAAACGCGTTCCAGCCCGCCGGCAGCGGCTGCGTCACGCGGCCGCCCGGCTGGATCGTCACGTCCAGCAGCCACACGGGCGTGTACGCCAGGTCCTGGACGCTGTCGACGCCGTGGCTCTGGCCCGCAATGACCTTGATGTGCACCTTGCCGTCGTCGGCGTCGACCGCGGGGATCTCGGCCGCGCGCAGGTCGCGGTAGCGCGGCTCGCAGTCCTTGAGGTGCTTGGGCAGGTCGACCCATAGCTGCAGGCCGACGTTGGCGGCGCCGTCCGTGTTGGGGTGGGGCATCTCGGCGTGCACGATGCCGCGGCCGGCGGTCATGAACTGCAGGTCGCCGGGCCCGATGGTGCCCTTGTGGCCGGCAAAGTCCTCGTGGTCGACGGCGCCCTGCAGCAGGTAGGTGATGGTCTCTTGGCCCCGGTGGGGGTGGTCGGGGAACCCGGCGCCGGGCTTGATGGCGAAGTGGTCGAGCATGAGAAAGGGGGAGAAGTTGCGCAGGGCGGGCGTGCCGATGGAGCGGCGCACGCGGGCGCCAGCGCCCTCGGCTTGCTCAATGGCGAGGACCACCTTGCGGATGGCGCGGGGGACGGACATGTTGTTGTCGGTGGTAAGAGTCGATGAAGTGCTGTTGGCCGTATTCGACATGGACGGGCCCAACAATGTGTACGACGGAAAATCAAGCAAGGTGACAAGTCCCGGAGGAAGAAAGGGGCTGATGCTTGAAAACTTGGTGGTGACAAGAAAGACAGAAACCAGGCCGGCGACGATGGAGAGCACCAGCGAAAGTGTCTTCATCGAGACCGGAGGCAGAGCGGCGTGCTGCTTTTATACCCGCAGAAAGACGAGGGCTTACGACGAGACAGTGCAAAAGAAGAAACAAAAACAGAGAATAAAACAAGCTTAAAAAGCGAGCATGAGGCGTGAGGCGTGAGGCGAAATTGGTTCCAGCAAATAAGGCGCCAGCAAATTCGAAGCATCGCGAACCTGCCGCTCTCGCTTGGCTTTTGCGTATGTAAGGATTCGTCAGACCCCGCGCTATGCTGACTGTCCACGGTTTTTGCCTTTTCTGGAAATCGGCAGTTTCCGTGTCATAGTACGCTAGTTAAGCTGCATACAAGAGGATGAAGATCAGAGCCTTACATATCTCTTACACAGCAAAGCATCAAAATTTCTAAGTATTCTGGTAATTGTCGATAAATTTGGACGTCTCGCATTCTTTGAAAGAGCCTTTGACCGTCTCTTGTGCTCTACGAGAGCACCAGCTCGATCGAGAGGCTACATTTGCATGTGATAGAGTCTTATCACGTGATCTTGTTGGGAAAAGTAAGGGGCAAAGAGAAAGGAGATTTCATTTTCTCCATATGGCGCGATGTTTATTGCTGTATCTTACGTTTTCAGAACAAGGGCCCCCAGACCGGTTACAATAGCTACCAATGATGAACACCAACAAACAAAACTAGATAACATATAAAGGGGCCTCTTTTTCTCATTTGGCGTATCCAATTGCCTGTTTGCCAGTGTCGTTCTTGAGTTTTGGTCTGCCGAAGACTTTCTGTCCTTCGTTTTGTTTTTTCTTGCTCTCTCTTTTTCTGTCTTTTCTTCCCATCCCCCTTTTCTCCCCTTGCTAGTATTGTACAATGGCGGATTCAGCAGCCAGTCCTTTCCCACGGCCTCACCAGAAAACATCGGCAACGCAGCACCACCACGCAGATGTCGTTGTTGTGGGTGCCGGTATCTTCGGCTCGGCCATCGCGACGGCCTTTGCGCGCCAACGCCGCTCTGTGGTCCTTCTTGAGCGCTCGCTCAAGGAGCCGGACCGCATCGTGGGCGAGCTCCTCCAACCCGGCGGTGTCGCGGCGCTCGACGCCCTCGGCCTTCGTCACTGCTTGGACGACATCGACGCCGTTCCCGTCCGTGGTTATGAGGTGATTTACAACGGCCAGCCCGTCGCCATTCCGTATCCGGCGGTCAAGACAACACCGCCCTGCAACGGCGGGTCTTCCGCAACAAAGGGGCCCGTCGTCACCCCGGTGGAAGGGCGGTCATTCCACCATGGTCGATTTGTTCAGAAGTTGCGGGCCGCCGCGGCGGCCGAGCCCACGCTCACCCTCGTCGAAGCCGAGGTCCTTGCTCTTGTCCGTGACCGCGTCGACGGCCCGGTCCTCGGTGTGACGGCCAAGCTGGCAAAGGACGGCCAGGAGGTGCAAGAGGTGCACTATTTCGGCTCACTGACCGTCGTGGCCGACGGCTACCGCAGCAAGTTCCGCACGGCGCACACGAGCCGGAAGCCGCTCGCCACGTCCAAATTCTGGGCGCTGGAGCTTGTCGATGCCGACCTGCCAGCCCCCAATTTCGGACACGTCATCCTCGGGGATTGTTCGCCCGTGCTTCTTTACCAAATCGGCCGCCGCGAGACGCGTGCGCTGGTCAACGTGCCGGAAGGGTTGGCCGAAGCCAAGCCGGCCCACGGCGGCGTGTCCCAGTACCTGCGCGGCGTCGTGCTACCGCAGCTGCCGGTGTCGGTGCAGGCGTCGTTTGCCAACAGCCTGGACGCCAACCGGCTGCGTTGCATGCCGAATTCGTTTCTGCCTGCCGCGGCGAACCGGGTGCCCGGCCTCGTCGTAGCCGGTGACGCGCTGAACATGCGCCACCCGCTCACGGGCGGCGGCATGACCGTGGCCCTGAACGATGCTGTCTTGTTGCGTGATCTCTTGGCACCTGCGCGCGTGCCGCGCCTGGACGACCACCAGCTCGTTCTGCGGCAGCTGCACACCTTCCATTGGCGGCGGAAGCGCCTCGCCGCCGTGCTCAACATCCTGGCCCAAGCGCTCTACGCCCTGTTCAACGCCGGCGACGACCGTCTGCGCGTTCTGCGCGCGGGCTGCTTCGCGTACTTTCGGCGGGGCGGCAATTGTGTCCGGGGCCCGGCAGAATTGCTCGCTGGCATCGCACACAAGCCGCATGTCCTCGTCTACCATTTCAGCGCCGTGGCGCTGCTGTCCGCGGGGATGCTTCTCTCTTCAAAGCCTCTTTGGAGACTGCCGATGACGTTGTTTGAGTGCATGGCTGTCTTGGTCACGGCCTGCGCTGTCATCCTGCCGTACATCCTCGCCGAGCTTTGGTAAGGCTTGGTTGATTGCGTGACCGAGTCCTTTTTTTGGCTTGGCTTGGCTTTTCCTTCGTCCTTTCTTTGTTTCCTTTCCCGTTGTAAAAGAGACTCGCGCCGCAAAACCGACCGGCCAGACACAGTTTTCTCAGCGCGTCACTGTCAAGTGCTGCTTCCCATACTCGTCCTTCCTGGTTTATGTGAGACTCGCCCAACAAACACGTTAAGCCTACAGCGTACTGCTCGCTCGCCAAAAGCCTAACGCCTCCTCTCTTCGCCGAATGCGACATGCAGCACCCAACTGTCTGGTCATACTTGTTACGCGCGTAGGATTTCTTTTTTTTGTTTTTTGTTTTTTTGTCCAAGAACCCGGCTCAGCAGAAAACGCATCACAGTTGGCTAGTTGATGCCCTGCTCCCATTGTCTATGCGAGATCGGGGCAGGAACGAAAGGAGATCGCCGTGGCAGTTCCACGTTGCATGATTAGCAGTTTATGAAAAGAAACAGAAAAAAAGGAGCCTGATAGCGTAGAAAGCCGTTTATTTGCGCCTGCTACCGTCATCTAACAACTTCGCCAGTTTACATAAAAATAGCTCCTTCTTTTGTAGTATTTTCATTCGTCCGTATAGCAAGCCCTAGTCTAACTCTTGAGAAGGCAAATAAAAGAAACAGAAGAAAAGCTAGAAAAAATAGAAACCGAGAGATAAAGAAAAGGTTTGTGGGAATCAAATAAGACCGACATTTGTATAGCACACAAAAAAATGAGTGATTGACACACGCAAAAAGCGGCCAATTTGGAAATAACAAAACCCAAAACCCAGCCGGGAAACCCGGTAAGAAAACCAAAAAAGATCACCCAAAAAACCAATTGTGACTGGGAGAGAATAGAGATCGTCATTTTTCTTTTTTTTTGTATATTTTGTCGTGTTCTTTGGCGCAATCTGCCTTTTCTACTTGGTGCCGTTGGGCACCTTGGCCCCCCCGTCCGCCTGGCGGTGCTTCTGGTGCTCGGCGGCCGCCGTCAAGTGCGCCCGGACCCAGGCCAGCGTCTCGCCGGTGACGAGACGACGGGCACGACGTAGGGCGCGACGTAGCCGTAGGGGGTCGCCAGCAGCGGTTCGATGGTGCGGGCGAGGGTCGCGTAGGCAGAGGCGCCGAGGGCGAGGGTCTGCTGGCCGTACTTTGTGTGTTGGACCGAGGCGACGCTGTCGGCCACGACGGGGTACTGGAGGAGGTGCTGGGGCGGGGGGGTGAGAGGGATTAGGTACGGTCTCGACAAAACGCCCAAAGGGGATAACCGGACACTCACATCAATAAAGGCGGAGCTGGGGCGGACGCCGTTGACGCCGTTGACGTCGCTGACGCCGTTCACCTGAGGCGAAGCCATTGGAAGATGATAAGAGAAAGAGAATACGCTATTGTCGTGATTCTCGAGTTGTTGACGAGAAAGAGCCAAAGGCAATGAGGATATAGCGGATACGTCGGATCGAACGGGTAGAGGAAAGACGAGAGAGAAAGAGAAGAAGATAAGGACGATGGACAGACTGGATGGATGAATGGATTGCGTTTGGGTTTGTTCCTGGGATAACCTTTTTTTGATTGAAAGGAAAGTTAAGGCTTTGCTGGCCGGACGAAGAATGAACTCTGTGGAAAAAATAAAGAAAAAGAAATAGAAGGAATCAAGGGAGAGGGGAAAAGAGTCAGGGGAAGGAAGAGAAAAGGGCCAAAGAAAAAGAAGAAGAAAAAGAGAAAAAAAAAAACAACCGAAGGAAATTGCTTGGCCACCCGTTTTTTACGTGCTTCAATTTGCTCGTGCAAGACACCGGGTGCCTTTTTCGCCTTCCAAGGTGTGGCAGCTACGACGACTACGAGCAGTTTCTGCCATGTAATTCACCTTGACAAAAAATGTCCTTTGCATCTTGCATCTGCATTTGCATGTGCTTTTGCCGTTGGCCACGATAAGCGGGAGCACGTTTTTGGCGGCCTTTTTGGCGGGTTTTCTTTCTTTTAGCGCTTTTTTTGGGTCCAGCCCACCCACACATTGCTTAGTCGTAGTATTACTTCGCACACATTGACAAAGAAAAAATCCAAGACGACAGAGTAAGATCCCATCACCCTTTTTTTTTCTTATCTCACGCGTTACATGGTGTGTGTGCCCTGATGGCGGGCGATGAGTCGTCTCCAAGGGAGGGGAAAAAGGGCGCGTAATACGAGAAGTATACATGATATGAGCCACACGTTTTTGGCATGTGAAAGAGCCTGGTCCGTGCGCGGATGGCGTCTTGGGAAGCTTGGAGCTTTGCCTATCAAGCACGCTACTTGGACACTGGGAGTACCAATACAGCGTACAAACATGCATTAGTACACGTTCCAGATTGTCGCGTTCCTTCCTTTGATGTGAAGGGTTTTTGATTCGTTTTGTTGCTGGTTTTCTGTCTCGGTCGTTCCTTCCTTTGCGTTGTTTTTTTAATCGAGCACCATATCGCGTGAAAATGGAAAGTAGAACCATGGCCGGCTTTCGTTCCTTCCGTACAGGAAGTCGGCCCCCCCCTTCCTGTCGTCCACAGCGACTTCAGCCGACGCTGTATGACATCACCATTCTGCACTCTGCCCGCAGAACGGTCGCAATCGCCGCCGCCAACGATGACATGGCCGACCGACTTGCACGGTTGACACGCAGAATACGCCGTATGTATGCAGAACAACGTACAAGGATTGCGTATGCACGGTCTTTTTGTGCCGTATTTCTTTACTCTGATCACACCGGCGTCGTCTGCAGCTGTATTCCAACATCCCCGTCTATCCCATTGGCTTTCATTTGATTGCTTTTGTATCCAACGTTTTTTTTTGTTTCTTTTTGCCTGTTGTTCCCATTGTTGGGCACAATTTCCACCGAAATGAAACAAAATTCTTCTCGTTTAGCTGTCCGTCCTGGCAGCCAAAAGAAACAGATCATGTACGGAGTCCGCAGACAAGATGCAGGGGCCGCTGCTATCTCCCTGCTTTCGTTTCTTTTTCCTCTGCGACACTGGCCCGTTGGAAGTAGGGTTCATTGCAGTGGAATGGCCGGCGCGTCCAAAGGGCTGGCAGTATCGTAAAAAGAAAATAGAAAAAAAAGGAAAACAACTAGACAAAAAGGACAAATGCTCGCGAGAAAACCAAACGAGAAGAAAAAAAGGATGGTCCACTAACTTCCACGAAACCGGACCCAGCGCATCTCCCGCGAATCGCAGAGCCGCACCGGCGCTGTTGCACTGCCAGTGGAGCGGTTAAGCAAAGGAAATGGAAAGGCGTGGCAAAAAAAAGCAAAAAGCAGTGATAAATACGGAGTACGGGTAGGTGTACAACGGTCCAGAAGAAAAAAGGACAAAAGAGACAAACGGGTCTCCCAAATATATGACAACGTACTACTGCGATCGACAACTGGTCCCCTTCCCCGAGCAGAGTTCGTTTACTCGTTTGGACATAGTCGTGCTGCAGGTTGGAAGTTAGTCCCTTTCGTGAGAGAAGGAGGACCGTAACGGCTTTCTGGACAATGCCCCTTGAACGGATGGAGGCACGCCCGCCCGGTGCAACTCCCGCCACTACGAAGTACTACGATACGGCCGCCGCTCGTCCTGGGATTTTCGAAGCTATCTTGGGTCGTTCCGGGCGAGGGCACAAGCTCCCCGTCGAGCTCCACCATAAAGGCATATTGGGTTGACATTCACATGCCAACAATCGACACGCAGCTTGAGCTTCTGCAGCGCGTAAAGCTGTCAAACCGCTTTACCCCTACGAACGTGTTTCGGTCAGTGGCTTTTCACCTTTGTATAAGAAGGCGAGAGAAGAAGCACACAAGTGCCCAAGCAACAAAGCGTGTTGCCGGCGTCGATAATTGTTTCTTCGGTTGGCCGTCCGGACCGTTTGCCTCCCAACACTTGGCGATACCGAGAACGGCGTACTAAAAGGAAACTCTTTCCTTGAAAAAAAAATCACGTCCCAATAGTCGCCGGCTGTAACGTGGTTTTCTTTTTTTTGGATGTCATAAGTATCGCATGTTGCCCCTTCTTTTTTATTCGCCATCCCGAGGCGGGCCAAGCTGTCCTCCTTGCTCATATGTTCTATCTGGGGAGATGCGCACAAATTTGCCATTCTCACGAGAACGAAAATCGGGAATGAGAGAGAGAAAAAAACAAAATAAAAACGACTCTCCTCTTTTGTTCGCTTTTTCGGCTGTTTTGTCACGCAGATTGCTTGTGACAGTGTCGTTTCGGAATCCATTGTTTCGCTTGCAAACAACCACGTCGCCTCGCTGTGAGAACCGCCGAAGAAACAAAAACGACAACACGGTAGGAAAGGTGAGGGAAAGAAACAAACAAGGCTCCTCCAAAACGGTATATTTCCGAGTGCCTTCTCGGCAGATCGGAAAAGGACAAGCGATACCCAAAGCAAGACCTCTTTTGACGCCCCATTTGCAATCCCATGGATGGCTGGCGATCAGTCGGAAGAGACGCGATGCCAGTGAGTCCGGGCCGCCGTACGTACGCCAGGAATAGGAGAAAAAAAAATGGGTGCAACGTCTGGCTCGGCTGGCGGGCCGAACAAAAAAAGGGTGCTTAACGTGAAATGGTAAGAGCGACGTATTTCAACGATGAAGCGGCCCACGATGCCCTCTCTTTTTATGCACGAAACGAGAAGTCCACTCAAGGTGAATCCGATTTGCTTTCCGTCGGTGGGAGTCGAGGGTATGTAAGGCTCTTTTGTTTATTCGCCAGGGGCTTTGACCACCCGTCTCACGCACGCTCACGCAACGTCGCGGATTGTTCCATGAAGCTTCCATTTCGACGTCGATCATACCAACCCAAACACCCTTTGCGTGTTTCTTCTTCTCGTCTACCCCCTCCTTTTCCTAGAGACCTACGTTCGTCATTCGGTGTCCCCTGTGCCTTTTTTTAAGCTATTCGCCTCGTTCATATGGCTCTCTCTCTCTGCGTGCATCCGTGCTCTTGATTCAAGTGGGCTGCTACGTTCATGCACCCAACGCCCGACCAGGCCACGTCAGTTGGCCATTTTTTTGATTTCTTTTGTCGTCTGTGGTTCGATTGTACTGGAGAGGAACAATTGTGACGATCGCATTCGTGCGTCGTGGGACATAACCTTCCTTCTGGCAGGAAATGGTTCCAGGAGACTTCACAAGTGATACGTCAGAAGCAGTACTGTCTCTTTTGGTCTTCTTACGACAAACTGGACGACATCGTGTCCTCGCGAACTTGGCCGGCCCAGCCTTTGTTTCCCGAACCCAGCTCTCGCGTTCGGGTATCTCGCCTTTATTGTCTTGTTGTCCTGCACATCCCCTCCTTTACAACAAAACCCAGGATCGGGGCGACGCTTGCCGGGTGCTCTTCTTGGAATAAAAGGCGTCTCCCCGGACCCATCATGGCAGCCTCGGATGAGCTAGACACGGTGACTGGCTGGCTTGGCCCTTGCAAAGGCAACATTTTACAGTTTGCTTGCCCTCCGTCGTGCCGTTGGCGTACGTCATACGCACCAGCAGCGCATTGACTGGCAAAGCAACGCATTTACGCGGCCGCCGCGCATGACATCCCATCATACAGCCATCCGCCTGCAATCAATCGCGGTCTCACGCTTGGCCGCCGCTCGCGGGCCTCTTTTGACGTTTCAAATGTCCCCCCACACAGCGGGAGCATCTTGTTGTGGTTGAGGTCAGCTGTGTCCTATACCAGCCACCAGCACTGTAAAGGCGAACTCGCGTTTTTTTTTTTTTTTTTTTTTTTCCTGCCTCGATGGCTTTGTTCCCTAGAAAAGCACCATGGAATGGCCGAATCTTAACAGGCCATAGTAGCGGTTCACCAGCTTGCCAGCTTTTGCATCTGCAGACAGAACTCAGAACTGCACGAGAACAGGAAGAACACTTCGAGCCCCCCCAGCAGTCCATCGTGCCAAGCCACGCGGTACGTGTGATCGCAATGGACGTGTTTGAAGGCCAGGGCAGATGCCATGATCGTACCTTTTTTTTGTCTGTGGCTGACACAGGCCGACTTGAACAGAAGAGAAACCATCAAGAAGGGGAAAAGAACAGGACATCATACGGCGTATATGCGCCAAAAAATACTTTGTTGACCACCTGCTGCCGGCTTTGTTTCCCTTGCTTCCCCCTTTCAACCACACTCGAGCAGATCTCGGTTCGAGCTTCCTTGACCCATTTGGTGCACAAGTGATGGGGGTCTTTTTGCATCGTGCCGTGCCACCTCTCACCTTTGCTTTTTCTAGTGACTGTCGTTGTCTGGTGTTTCCAAAACGCCGGGTTTCTGGTGACTTCGTTCCCCCCTCCGATCCTTTGCCAGCCAAGCGAAACGAAGAACACGTTTGGAACCCAGTTAACCTTCCTTCCTCTCCCCCCTTTTCACTTGTTGGTCACTCCATCGTCCGTGCTTCCCACATCTCTTTTTAACCTTGTGCATGCCCTTTCTTTTTTTTTTAGCCTTCTTGTGCTTTCTTTCCTCTTTCAGCCTTCCCTTGCAAAGTCTCGACGTTTCGCCTTGCCTAAGACGCCCGTCCTTCTGGAAGCGTCATGGATCGCTTACTTCTGCTCTAACTTTATTTACGTGATCGATTTCTACATTTGATGAATTTTCCCCCTTTTTCTTCATTCTGATCAAGTCTTTTGTTTTTTCCTTTAAAAACCTTTGTATTGGGTTCACATCGACGATACCGCAGCTATGGCTGCTACACCCGACTTATCCAGAGGGCCGGTCCTTCTCGCCATTTCCATCACCACCGGCACCATTTCGTTGTCAACATGCGTTGCCCGGCTTTGGGTCCGGAGGCGGGCATCCAACCACTTGGGCTTCGACGACTACGCCATCGGCGTATCAGGGGTACTTGACATGCCATCGATGATGTTGGATAAATGGAGAGCGCGGGTCGAACGAATACTAACACAGAAGATAGATTGTTGGTTTCGTCGGCACGGTCTTCTCCATCATCGAAGGCAGTTCCATGGTAGATTCCTCCCACGCGCTCGAATTCGACTGGCTCGGCCAGCCTTGGTTCATGATGGGCACGACACTCGCAAAAATCTCCATCTGCTTCTTCTTTATTCGCCTTGTTGGCGCCGTCAAGCAGTGGCGCATCCTCCTCAGCAGCCAAATTCTACTCATGGCCGTCCTCAATCTCGCCTTTTCCCTGACCACCAACCTCCAGTGTCGTCCGCTGCAAAAGTTGTGGGACCCAACCGTACCAGGCGAATGCTGGAACCCGAATGTCCAGCTCAACATCGGCTACTTTCAAGGAGGTAAGGCAACATATCAAAGATTTGTGAAAAAACCTTGTCAAAAAAACACTTTTTAACCAGGCGTAGCCTTTTCGGTTTTTTGGTGGCTTTTTCTGTCCCTCTTCCCGGTCATGATTGTCCGGGACTTTGAAATGCATCAGAGGATGCGCTGGCCGTTCTATTTTCTGTCGAGCCTCAGTTTAATGTAGGCTCCAACTATCCCGTTCAACAAGATTAGCAACGTTTTAAAAATTTTTGGCCCCTAATTTTCTGTACCAGGGCTGCCGTCTTCGCCACGGTGCGAACGTACGAGACGTCTCAAACGGTTCCCGGCGTCTTCACCTTTGACGCCTTCTTTGCGACCGTCCTGTCCATCCTCGAACAGAACGTCGGCATTGTGGCCGCCAATGTGTTGCCTTTGGGATCGCTCTTTTGGGTGCAAGCGGAAGGCCGGACGCACGCCGCGCGCAGCGGTCGCGGCCGGGGGGTACGACACGGTGACGGCGATGGCGACGGCGGGCGGCAAAATCCGTTCGAGTCGGACGCTGCGTCGATTGTGAGTTCGCGGCGCGGCGGCGGCAACCACGACGAAGAGAGCGGCCACTACTACGGCGACAGGCGGCGCGACCGCTCGAGTTCGAGCCGGTCGTCCGTCAAGCGGTCGTCGATGCTGATCATCGAAGGGCCGCGCGAGGCCAACTTCGTGGACGATGCCGACGACGGCACGAAACACGGCGGGAACGACACGGTGTTGCGGAGCCTGCCGCCCGCGGCCCGGAACGCATCGACGAGGCGATCGATGCGTGACAGCCTACACAACAGCGGTCGCCGCCGCAGCCTCGAGGACGCGATGGCCGCCGAGTCGTTTTGGCCCCGCGGCATCATCAAAACCGTCGAGGTCGAGGTGGTGGAGGAAGACGTCGCCGACGTGATGCCGCAGCACAGTCGTGTGCCATCGTCTGCCTCGAACATCGCTATGGGAGGCGGCGGCGGCGGCGGCGGTCAAGGCAGTCGACACGGCAGTCGACACGGCAGCCGCACCAACAACGGCATTTCGGTGACCGACGGCCAGGCGTCGCGGCACAGCCGTTACGGTTCCGACAGCGACTGGGCAACGCTCTTGCGATCTGGCCCTACGCCACCAGCATCGCGAGGACCGTCACGGCAGGGTCATTGAGCATTGCGGTATTACTTTTTTTTTAATGTTTTCGCAACAACACCAACTCTGATTGCGGCATGGCGGACGACACAAGCATCTGAACGCGGAGACGAGACGAACTATTCATGCGGCTGATTTGGCGTTTGAAAGCGTTGCATGTTGCCCGGAAACTACTCGCATTTGGCGCAGTGATTTAGTTGTTGTGGTTTTGATTTTTTTTTTTCTTTTTTTGTCTGCAGCGAAGCGTGCGGGTTTTGACGACGATACGGGAGAAAGAAAATGATACCCGTGTAAGAATATGCGTATTTTTGCGGTTTTTTTTTTCTTCTCTTCTTATTTTGGGTTAAGCGATTTCAACCTTTTAGAGGCTCTTTTGCCAGATTAGACATAACTACTTAGACAAGCATCTCACGGACAAACTAATGATCAATGAATTTTATCCTGGCTGCCAGAACTGATGCCAACAAAGAAAAAACAAGAACATGCATTTATTGTGTTATGTACAAGTTATAGAAATGAGAGAAAAAAACAGAAACAACAAAAAAAATGCCCGGCCGGTCATCAGAAACGCGCCTCCACCTTTTTCTCGGTGTCGCCCAGCGCCCAGTCGCTCGTCTGCGTCTTGCTGCGCACCGACCGCGCCTGCGCCGCCGTGAAGCCCTTGGCCTCCGTCG
>AZHD01000014.1:563857-796469 GCA_001636815.1 Niveomyces insectorum RCEF 264
CTGGACGCCGGCCTCGGCGCAGGCGGCGCGGGCGGCGCGCTCGCTCATGGCGTAGCCCATGAGGTCGACGGCGCTGCGCGAGAAGAGCGAGGGGTCGTCGGTGGCGAGGCTCTGGCCGGCGATGCGCACGGCCTGGCTGCGCAGGTGGGGGCGGGCGTCGAGAAAGGCCTGGGAGACGAGCACGGCGGCGGCGCCGCCGTCGGACGTGGGGCAGCACTGCAGCTTGGTGAGCGGCGCGTGGATGGTGGGCGCGGCCAGGATCTGGGCGCGCGTGTAGACGTCGTGGAACTGGCTGTAGGGGTTGTGGACCGAGTGCTGGTGGTTGACGCGCGCGATCTCGGCAAAGTCGTCGGGCGTGGCGCCGTACTGCTCGATGTACTCGCGGCCGGCGTTGCCAAACATCTGGGCGGCGCCGGGTGCCTTGGTGAGGCCGCGCGTGGCCTCGACCATGGCCTGGGTGGTGCCGGTGGGGTTGGCGCGGTCTTGGAAGAACGTCTGCAGGCTGCCGGGCATCATCTTTTCGAAGCCGACGACGAGGACGCAGTCGGCGCCGCCGTTGGCGATGATGGTGCGGCCGAGGAAGAGGCCCGTGGAGCCGGTGGAGCAGTTGTTGTTGACGTTGTAGATGGGGATCTGGGTCATGCCGAACTGGTAAAAGACGCGCTGGCCGCAGGTGGAGTCGCCGTAGCAGTAGCAGGCGATGCCGTGCTCGACGTCGTCGTACGTGATCTGGGCGTCGAGCATGGCCTTGACGCCGGCCTCGAAGCCGAGCTCGGTGTAGTCGACCTTGCCCCGGGGCTTGATGAACTTGGTCATGCCCACGCCGAGGACGTAGACAGGCTGCTTGGTCTTGGCCATGATGGTGTGTGTGGTGTGTGTGGTGTGTGTAGTGAAGCGGTAACGACGGAGTGGAAGAAGACGTCAATATCAAGTACAGAGGATTCTTTGTAGAGAAAGCAAGAAGGATACCCCAAAAGAAAAAAAAAGGAAAATGAACGAGGAAAGACAAGACAGAGACGCAGAGTACTATTATGCTTTGAGAGAGGAAAGAGTCAAGAGGAAAATAAAAGAAAATAAAAACACCATACAACAGTCAAGATCAAAGAGGTGGAGCGACACTGACTTCCCAGCAAGATGGCTTCTTTGCCGAGGACCAAAATGGGCCGTTTCTCTGAAAAAAGAAACAAGAGCCGGGCATCGACTGTGTACGTAAAAATGAGCAAAGGACAGCCCTGTATTTGAAATCAAGCGTTCTCCAAAGTCATTATTACTCTGTAGACTTTTGAACGTGGCGTCAAACTACAGCTTTGCTGTGTGGTCTCGGTGACCCGGCTTAGAGGGACTGCGGGGACGACGATGCTGATCCAGAGAGCCGAGGCAAATTCCCATACGGCCGTTGGCGCCCTCCAAACGCTTCGGGTCTTCGCTCCCAGCTGGCAGCACCCCAGATTTGCTTTTACCCTTGTCTTAACGCCGCCGCTACCGTGCCGCGTGCGTGGGCCTCGAAGTAATTGCCGGGGTAATAAATCACATGATTTAAACGTCCTCCCGACGACGACACACAAATGGGACCCGGCTTGTAGCTTGCGCAATAGGTTGACGAAACCCGTAAGCTGTCACAATATATGTATGGGAGACGTGGCCTTACTTTCGTAACGAGTTGCGGCTTTTTAGACGTTTCTCTAAGGTTTTGTTCCCGGTACCTAGCTACAGCCCCAATACGTGCATTGTAGCATGTTGGGAGTTTCTTCGTCCGGCTTCGAGCGTATTGCAAAATGGCCTTCGCTTCTTTTGTTACTGGCCTCCGAGTTTCAAGGCAAAAAAAAAAACCAGTCATTTTTGCAAAAAAAATGAAAGTTGTAAATCCACATAAATGCTCTCAAAAGCTGGTCTTGCAGCATATCCAAATGCTTCGCAGGCCGGCCCAAATGTTGAATAACAGGGCAAAAAAAAAAAAAAAAAAAAACTAAATTCGTCAAATATCTCTCAAATGATTTGGTGCGCTTGGTCCAGAGCCCATGGATCCCAAAAGTAGGTATCCCAAAGGGTAGAAGATTGGTTGGAATGCTGCGAGGTTGGGGACAATAATGTAAGCAGGGGTCCTAAAGAATTACAGAAGCGTGATTTCCTTTTGGCGCATGGCGCGTATTGCACTCACCACTTCTTTGACATTAGAAGCAAACTGAGGCCTGGTGTACCAATCTGGGGGGTGTGATGCTTCTTGCCCCGACACTGCTGAGCGGATCTATGGTTTGTTGTTAGCAAAGCCGACTATGAACCAATCGGTTTTAGTTTCCTTTTCTTGTATTATTTCGTTCATCACACATACCGCAGGAGAGGCATGCCCCCGTAAATTCTCAATGCACACGTCCAGCACGCGGCCGACTTGCGCCCGGATGTTCTCGTTGCGTTGTGTCTGTCCTGTGGCTGGCATGACGGACCCCAACACCGTAGCCAGCGCAACGACGTCACGCAAATCAAAGCTTAAATCGTTCGCAAGGCGGGCCAGATTCTCCATTGTTCGCTCGACCGCCCGGATCAGGTACGTTGATGGCCAAATCGACGAATGTGCTTTTCTTGACCTGTTCCGGTGGGTGTCTCCGCTGCCTGCGCCACCGTTTTGGCCGCCACTTCGGGGGCTCGCGTCTGAAAGGGTGGGCACCGTGGTACGGTTTAGGTAAGCCGCTCCGCTACCAGGACCAGCAGCGCCGGACCCGCCTTGAGTGTTGACGGCAACGCTCGGATGGTTGGCTGGCGCCGTCGTAGGAGTATCCAACGTTTCGGTCTCGGCCTCGGTCTCGGCCTCGACCGTCTGCATAATGTAGTAGCAGACGCTGAACGCTGCTTGGACAATGTCGTGCCGCAAAATGAGATAGTACATGTAGCTTACGTCGTCAAAAGCCGGCATCGATGGGTCAAGCTCTTCCATATAGGTCAACATGGCCATCGACGACTTTAGATACACATCCGAGATGGCTGTTGGTGGTGGGCACTCAGCGGATGCGCTGAGTGCAAACGGTCGGTAAAGTGCCAGCAGAGGCCGGCGGATGTGCATGTCCAGCATGGCACGCATGCGCCACACCTGAAATTTCTTGTGGTGGCCGACGGCGGTGCTGCGTGGAAAGAGAAGATTGATATCGTCGAGTGCCTTTTCAAGTTCGCCGCCAACGGTCAACACTTCGCCGTAGTCTGTCAGCGCATCAATGCGGCACAGGAGGTCGTTGGCGCGCATGCGCAGCGGTAGTGTGCCGGACGCAAAGGCTTGCATTTGGCCGTCCGTGTACTGGCTGATCGGCTTTGCCGGTGGCAGGGCGGGCATTTCGGGGTAAATGTCGACGTCGTCCAGGTTTCGGGGCGGTTGGCACGTAAACTCGTCTATGCGTATGGCGTGAGGCAAGCCCGAGGCCAACGAGACGTGCAAATCCATGTCCATGATGGTAAACCAGAGCTTGCGGCGAAACTCGGCTTGAAACGGGGAGAACTGCGAGCCGAACTCGGACGGGTCACGGTGCAAACCCATGGTCATGGCCATGCGCGAAATAACGCCGAGCTCGGTCCAGATCCTCTGCGGGCGCGACGCGATCATGCGGTTCGCATGCAACAGCAGCATTTCGGCCTGCAGCGTATGCACGTCAATCGAGTGCTTGCCCCGCAGACTGTCGAGCCACGAGCGCACGAGTGCGCATGCTGTCGGAATGTGCACACTGTCGGGCCTGTCGTAGGCGAGGCCCTTGGATTCCGCCTCGAACCGCGAGCCGATGCATAAGATGCAGAGCAGCCGCGGCAAAAAATCTTCTGCAACCCCGCCTGGCGTTCTTGATGTGCTGCTGCCAGGCCCGCTGGCACCATTCGTCGTGTGAAAGCCGTTGGAAGTTGTGTTGCCACCACCGCTGCTGACGCCGTTGGCCCAGAACGCCTCAAACTCTTGACGAAACGTCGGGACGTGGATGACGCGATACAATCCCTCGGACACGTTTACGTACACGTCAAGCAAACGGTCGCATACGTCACGACGCGGCAAGATGTCGGCCATGCGTTTTTGCACTGGCATCATGGAGTCGACGTAGACCGTGATCGGTTTGAGCGTCTTCACATGGTCCTCTTGCAGCGCCAGATGAATACGCTCCAGCGCTGAGAACAGATTCGCGGCGGTGTCCCGTTTTGTTTTGTCAGCAATAAAATTTTTGGCCTCATCAAACTACGATGCGAATGAGAAGATTAGTTAACGTCATCGAATAAAATTATACACCGGTTTTCTTTTCTTTTCTTTTCATTCTTTTTATTTTCACCCCGCAAATAGGAGGGAGACAAACCAGGTTCAAAAGCACGCGTGTGCTGTTTTGGCCAAATAGCCTCGTTCGCAGGCTCTTCGGGCCCTTGACGCTAAGATCTCGCATGGTAGCCGAGGAAGCATCGATCAAGTGTCGACGTGGGTCTTGCGGTTGCTGGCGAACATGCAGTTGGGAAAGCGTGGCCGAGGAAGGGAATGGTGGAATGGCGGACAGCGCGGACGCATCTTTGGCGAGCACAAGCTTCTCAAGACGCTCCATTCTTGCGGAAAATTCCTCGATGAGAGCTGAGGTAAACTGCCGCAGCTCGGGGCCATTGAGAGTGAGCAAGGGGGACCGCGGGTTGGTCAACGCGCCGGATATGTGTTCGAAACCGGGGTGCGAGGCGGGGACGGAGAGGGGAACGGACATGGGTGCGGCAACGGGGCCGTCGCGCACAGCAAAGGCCAAAGGGGGGAGAGGGGCGGAAGTAGTAGAAGCGGTGATGGTGCCGGAAGTCGGAGGGAGAGGAGCAGCGGAAGAGACAGGGGCGTATGGCGGCTGAGGCACGTGGTGGGCTGATGGACGTGGAAACGTCGACGAGGAGGGTGACGGAGGATTCAAGAGGAGACTGAGGGACGAGTTAGGCGGCGGATGACCGCTGCTGCTGCCGCCGGCGGGGACATCCTGGGGTGTAGAGACAGACGGAGGCCGGCTTGAATGGCGCTTGAACGGCCGCTCGCCGGCGGCGTCTCCGGACTTGGAATCCTCGTCGCCGCCAGAGCCCTCCTCAGAGGCATCGCTCTCGGCGTTGGGGTTGTTCGCATCTCCACCGCGGCTGCTCGAGCCACCGGCGCCGTCGGTGCTGCCGCTGCCATACGTGCAGACACGGTAGGACCGTTGACACTGCGAGCAGGGGCAGCTTCTGCTGCACCTGAGTTTGCGGCGGCGGCATTCGGTGCACGACTTGACGGGACGGGGGCGTTTGACGGGTTTTGGGTGCCAGTTGGCAACATCAAAGACGAGGTTGTGCGCGCTGAACGACGGCGGCGGAGACGTTGCACGGCGGCGGGGTTTCTTGTCCTGGGGGGCCGTCTTGTCCATGGCGGGTATGAAGGGTATATGTGTGTATGATGAGAGACCGTTTGGTTTGGAACCTAAAAAAAAGAACCCTTTGCCAACAACCAGCGACTCTTCCCACCGTAACCAAATTTAGAGCTTTGATTATGGCAGCCTGGTCTCGTACCGCTGTGTCTGCCTAGTAACGTTGGAAGGGGGCGTCGACAGAACACGAGACATTCCCCTTCTTCTTCACCTCGGTTCGGGCGAGTCAAGAGGGCTGTAAGAATAGGCACACACAACCCGTCTAGTTCCGGGAAACCCACACGTCAGCAGCGGTCGCCGGCTGGAGCTGCTTATGCTGACGAGACCGAAAGTAAAGAGAAAAAAATAAGAACGCGTGACTGCGTCTGAGGAGCCAGAAAAAAAAGAATAAAAAAGTCTGAGTGACCAGAAGGAACGCAAAGAAAACAAAAAAAAGAAAAAAAAAAGAAAAAAAAAGACCAGGAGCCCGGAAGTAGAAAAAGGCGACTTTTAGTCCTTGGAAGTCCGGAGAAAAAGGCGTTGCGCTAATCTCGGACGCTATCTCGTTTGGAGCGTTTTCCGGGGGGTCGTCGGTGGTGGTGACAACGAAGGACCGGGCGAGAGCAGAACAGGATGCGGGAGCAGGTGTCTGGCGAGCAAAAACCGTTCAAAGGCAGCGCCAGATGCAAATGCTGTCTCTCTCGGAAAGCTGGTTCCGCACGTCGACTCGCTCGTGTGCCCATTCACAGAGGAGGCGCGGACGTTCTTGTTGCGAGGGCAAACAAGTGAGAGAATGGAAACACCAAAACCTTTTCTTTCTTTTTTTTGCTTTTTTTTTCTCACTTTCAGCAGGACCCGCGCGTGGGACACAAGGGCAAAACCAACGGGCCAAAGAAGACGTGTGAAAAAGACGAAGGGAACAAAGCGGTCCGGGGCCGGAACCGGAGCGAAGAAGAAAGCGCAGATATCGTGAGAAATGAGGTGCGCCCAGTCATTGCCGGCTACCTGCACTGCGGACGGTTGTTGTTGTTGTTGTTGTCCCTTTTTGTCAGTGCGTTGAATGTCGGAAGAGAGACGAGGCCGAATGGATTCGTCGTGAGAAGCAAGGCCCTGTTGATGATGATCCAGGTCTTCTGATGGTTTCTGCTGGCGTCCGTCCTGCTCCTTTTTGTTGAATCAATTTTGTTTTCGTGGGACGAAACCGGTTGCGCTCGGGGAAAAGGCCCCGGAGTCGTGCTGTGAGGTGGCGACGACGTGATGGAAAGAGGAAGAGAATGAAGATGAAGATGAAGAAAATGCGAGGCTGAAAAACTCTTTCTCGCACAAAGGCGGCCGAACTGCTTTGCTGGATTACAGATGGTGAGGAAAGAGCTAGGCACAGCTTTGTTATTTTTATTTTCACCTTCCGGGTTGCCCTCAATTTTTTGTTTGGTTTTATTTTATATTTTCGACAGGAGGCTCAGTCTCTCATAAAAACCAACAGGGCAGGGACGACTTGCTGCCTAGGCTCTGTTGTAGCGTCTGATTGGGCTAAATACCCAAGTACCGCCCGCGGTCTCACCCCCCTCGTCTTCTCTTCCAAAAAAAAGGGAGGAAAGAACGGTTTGCGGTAAGCCCTAGAAGTCAGACAGAGAGAAGAGCGCTAGAAAAGGGATGAAAGAAATTAGATGAATAGAGCAAATACATGAATTTCGAACCCGCGCGGCAGGAACGATGAACGGACAGGACAGTGAGAGGTCGCGCCTTCTTCTTGTTGTCCTTTTTGCAAGGGAGGCTACAAAGATACGGAGGAAAGAACTGCCAAAGCAGGGAATATTACGGAGCAAATAATAAGGCAGGAACGACGCGGGAAGGAGAAGAGCGTGCGAGTCCTGTCGGCTACTAAGTACAATACGATACAAACCCAACTTTGTACCTGTAACAAAACCCCCGCTACAGATCCAATTTAAGAAGGGACCTGTGGCGCTTATACTCCTCCGATGCCCCGATGTTCCTCCCAGCTCCTAGCGAGGTCCACTTTTCCATTTTCTTGTACGAAGTACCTATTACGCGTACTCCCGTACGCAGTACGAAGTACTATTACCTAGGATAGAGGAGGATAGCGCCGTCGGTCTCCGCAATCCGCCGCAGACAACTCTCCAGCCGAGCCTGGCGGTACGTGTACATGTGTACCTACACTAAGAGCACATGCCCCATACATAAATGAAGTATCCACGGAAGTACGCCGTAGCAGCTTCTGCGGGTTTATTATGGTACTGTAATACGGAGCACGGAAAACAATCCTCACCCGCTCTCTACTCTGCTGTGGTGGCTGCGTCTATACGGAGCAATAATGTGTGTTCTATCGATACGGCAGTTGAACCCGTCTTTTCTTCTCTTTCCCTCGGCGGTATCGATAGCCAAGAGCTCGCCAAGTCGGCCGATGGCCCAAGCCGGGCAAGGCAGGCCACGGGTCTTTTTTGGCTTCAAACCTGGGCGGCCCTTTGTTTCTCGTTTTGGCGGCTCCAACGGCCACGGTGACGTTGACACAATCGTCGTCTTTTGTTGAAGGAAAATAAACGAGCAGCACAAATGCCGGAAAATAAAGCAGGGTAAAGTGGTCCACAGCAGTGGAAGCGACACGGAATTCAATAAGCGGGACTCGGACCATCATGGACGAAAACTCGTACGTCGTATTGCTCCGTATTCCTCCCCCGTTTTCTCAGCATGCCAAGTTGCTCGCCCCACGGCAACGCCCCAGAAAGAGGCAAACTTGAAAAAGAAAAAAAGAAAACCGCCACCCAAAGGAGCTAATCGAGGTTAACGTTTCGAGACTACTCATGCATGGAGAGAAGAGCAAAGCGGATGCCGCATTTTCCACAAACGGTTTTCTGTCCACAAGCCCCACGGCTGGGGACCACTCGGCCGGTTGGGCGACAACACTCGCCGCCCAGGCAAACAGGAGCTGTACGAATGATGGAGCCTATGACATAAAAAATGCGTCGATGGGACACTTAACCATAAGGAGGAAAGGCCCGACCGTGTCTGGCGAGGTGTTTGCCCTTTTTAATACCAAGGTCTCCGTATACCTTCTTGGATGCAAAAATCCTCGTTTCATCTGCTCGGAGTATTCAACTTCCACCAGTCCGGTTTTCCGACGCTTCGATCACCGCCGTGAGGACCGGATGAGAAATCTTCGTGATGGGATGTCCACGCTGTCTGTGCAGTATCTGAGTTAACGCAACACTAGAGCTTGCTTCAGAGTGAGTCGTACTTTGCATTCGTGATTGTCGTTGGCTCGGTACAGATTGCCGATGCCAATTGACAGGGCTCTTGCTATAAAGAGAACCGGACATCAAGGCGAAAAGAAAGTACACAGTAGAAACTCCTCTTTCATAGCGACTAATATCGGAGCAATATAACATGCTTTCATTTGGAAGCAAGCGTTGTGTTTGGAGCCCGTTTGCAAAACCATTCCCGACGAAGCACCGTCGGCTCCGACATACGGAACTATGGCTCCGAGAGCTCTACGAACGCCGGTTCGAAGAAGAACAGCCTAGATGTATCTAAAGTGCCGTATTTTAGATGTAGACGGAGGTTGTAGATGTGTAAGGATGGAGGAGCATACTCCAGTAGCGTTCAAGGTCGATGGTTCCATACGCTTTCTGTTCACTTAGTGCTTGCCACTTCGTATGGAAGTAGCTGATACAGTTGTGGACTAAAAAGGAAATGTGTGTTAACTATACTCTGGTGAATTAATACTTCTATCAATGTGTGCTCAGACAAAGCTCAGAATGCTTTCACGAGAGGGAAAAAGAGCGGTAGAAATCCATAGGAAAAGTACACGAAAAACAACGTAAGCAAGTAACTGTATCGAAATCTTTTATCGATAAGCGAAAATGCTTTGCTTTTGGCGGGGTAGAGGCCGTACAGCTTGGGGCACACACAAAGAAAGCTATGACTGAGGCGCCAATCTTCGGCCAACGAACGCAACCAATCCGTTTCTGTTGTTGATACACCATCGGCTGCCAACGTCGTGCTCCGAAACCATGTCTAGCAGGCAACTCAAAAAATTGCGCGCACAGGAGGAACAACGGCGGCTTGCAGAAAAACGAGCCGCTCAAACAGAAGCAAACGACGCGCAGGCCTCGTCTGCAGAGGAGGAGGGGGAGCTGGACGAAGAGGATGATGGGGACAATGTTGCTGCTGTAGCCGGCTCGCGTCCGCGCGCTAAGAACGTGTTTGCTGCGTTTGCGGCTATCGGCGACGAAGGCGACAACAGTGAACAGGAAGAGGTCGACGACGAAGACGAAGACAACCAGGAGGACGGCGGCGAGCATGCGAACGCTCATGGTGGCGGCGCGGTAGACGCCGCACCACACGCGACCCGACCCAAACCTCCGTCCGCCAAGAAGAAGAAGACGAAGAAGAAAAAGAAGAAGGGAAAGGCGACCGAGACGCCACAACCTGCGTCTGCGACCCGCACACCAGCAGGCACGACGACTGCCGCCGGCGACAAGACCGGCGACGCAGCGGGGCTCGACGAGATCGACCGCGCCCTGGCCGAGCTCCAGCTGCCGCGGGCGGCGGCGTCCACGGCTCCGCGTTCTGCGTCGACTATTACCTCCGCGTACGAACGCCTTTTCCACGTCAACTTCCACCACCTCCGCGTGCTGAACGAGTTGCGCGACATCTTTGGCCGCGACACCATCCACGCGGCGGCCCAGGCGGGCGCCGACGGCCGTGGCGAGCGCGCCGCGGGCAACCCGGGCGTCCTGATGGTGGACTTGGAGACGTTCCTGCAGGCAGACCCGCCGCCCCCACCGGGTATGGTCCGGGTGGGCGGCGGTGCCGGCGGGCGGCCCTCGACCGGCAAGGAAATCGCCGACGTGGTAGCGCGGCGAAACCCGTTCATCCAGTGGAAGGACACGTGGCCGCGGGCGACGTCGGGCGGGCTGAGCATGCGGCAGGTGGCCCCCGGCAACGTTGGCGGCGTCATCGAGTACGCGTTCGTCCACAGTCCGGCGTACGTGGAACTGGAAAACACCTTCTACACGGTGGTGATGATGCACGACGTCCACCCCATGATCCAATTTTTGAAGCAACACCGTACGATATTTTTTTTTTTTTTTCGCCCATTTTTTACCTCCCTCCCTTTTTCGTTTGCTTACACACCCCAGCCTACCACATCGCCTCCCTCATCCAGGTGAGCCGCGTGGCCAAGCAGCAGGACCAGAACGCTGCGCTGGCCGCCGACCTGTGCGAGCGCGCACTCTTTTCGTTTGGCCGCGCCACGCTGTCCGCGTTCCGGCAGAAGCTGGCCGAGGGCCGGGCACGGCTCAGCTTCCGCCGGCCCGAGAACCGGCAGTTCTTGCTCGCGGGCTACTACTATATTGCGAGCCTGATCCCGCGCGGCACGTACCGCACGGCGTTGGCGTGGACCAAGCTGTTCCTGAGCGTGATGCCCGACGACGAGTACGCGCTGCTGCTTTATGCCCACGTGCTGGCCGTGCGCGCGTTCGAGGCCCAGTGGCTGATTGACTTTTTTGCTGCGGGCGGTGGCGGTGGTGACGAGGACGACGACGAAAGCGACAGCAACAACGCGAACGTCTTCCCCGCCCTGCGCCGCAATCCCATGCGCGCGTACATCCGGCAGTCGCTGGTGCCCGCGCGGCTGCAGACCAAAGACGCCGCCGGCGCGCGGGCCGCGCTCGCCCGCGGGTTCCGGCGGCTGCCGTGGCTGTACGGCGCGCTGTTCCAGGCGCTGAATCTCGACGTGCCGCGCGCGGTGTGGGGCATCCAACCGCGCGACGAGGCCGAGGCGCTCTACACGCAGCTGTACGTGCACCTGGCCAAGGACATTTGGAACACGGGCCAGGCGACGTCGCTGCTGCAGGCGGTGGCGGCGGCCGCCGCCCCAGACCAGAAGCCGGACCCGGCTCGTCTGCCGCGGGCCGAGCCGGTCCCGCTGAGCGTGGCGCGGTTTGTATACCTGGACGGCACGCCGGCGTTGATGGCGCTGGTGCCCCGGGACATGCTGCACGCGGTGCCCAACTACGACTTCGACCCGCTGCCGCCGCCGCGGGAGGCCAACGAGTTCTCCAACGTGTCGCAGGAGCGGCCCTGGCTGATGGCGCAGGACAGCCAGCACCACCGCCATCACCACGACGACGACAACAACAACATGTTTCAGGTCGTCATGCCAGATGCGCTGCTTCAGCGGCCACCCGGAGAAGAGAATCCTTTTGATCTGGAGGAAGATGACGACTTTGACGATGATTTTGAAAATTTTGCGGGCGGCGGCTCCGGCGGCTCCGACGACGAGGACGAAGAAGTAGTCATTTTTCCGGAACCGGCCGTTCAACGACCCGGGGAGCCGGTGAGTCCACAGGAACGACCGCGGCGAGGCAACAGCGGGATGCCGGGCGCCTGGGTAGAAGACGTCGACGACGAAGAGTATCTGTAATACCCGGGGGTGCAACGTCGTTCCGGAAAACGAACAGGGTATCGTATAACGATAGATCAGACACAGGAGGAGACGAGCTTTGTTCGATTTGGAAGGATTGCATCTAAAAAGGATCGAGGGCCGGGATGGCAAAGGCGCTTGCACGCATCATTCCGGTGAGCCGTCCTGGATCGGCTTGCCTTGCGCGATCTTGCGATCCAAACGGGGGCACAGCAACCGAAGGCAGCATCTCAAACCAGACACCACACTTGTCTATCAGAAAATGAAACCATACCAGCAATTAACCAACATGAGCAGGATAAAAAAAATAAAATAAAAGGCAAGTTTAGCCGAAGAAAGGGTGCGGCAGATGTGCAGCCGGCGCGCGTGCCCAGAAAGAAAGGATCTCGTACTATTTTCGTTGTCCTGCCAAAATTCGAAATTCTCAACAATCTGCTCATTGTTTTTTATCAATATTGTCGCGGAGTCTCTCGGCCGCACGATCAGTTCGATCGCCTTCTGCCTGCTTTTTCCAGCGCCTAGCCCCGTCTCTTTTTCGGTGGCCTTGTCCTTTTCCTGCGGCGGCCCGAACCACCTGCACGCTCCGGCCCAACCTCTTTGTTAGTATGAGCACGTTTCAGCTTTAAATGTGCTTGGCGAGATTATTTGCGCAGGTAATCACACCAAGTACGGCGTACAAAGTCAGGAACAGAAACCGAGTCACGACGACAGGCGGGGTCTCTCTATTCGTAGAAAAAACCACTGAATGAGGTTTGACTATGGGTTTCATGATGGATGAGACGCCAGAGAAAAGAACGCTAAAACAAAAGGACGAGAATGGAAAGGGCGATGACGTGCAGGGCGTCGACGCAGGGAACAACAACAGCAAAAAAAGAAAAACGGCAAGAGGGAGTCCGTAACCGGAAACGCTACTTCGTCGGAACGGACAGGGTGGCTTGGCGCAACCCCATTGCACTTTCCGCATCTACTGTATTCTCTGTTTGTGACCCGTATCCTCCAGAATCAGGAATCCGCACAAATGACTCAAATTGTCAGCACGCCATCGTTCTGCGACACTTGGGCTATTTTGCGCGGCGTTTGGCCTTCGGCGGCCGGGTGGCGCTTTGCCTATGTTCTGTATTATTAATTCAGTAAGGTCCCGTCGCAGTACAGAATACAGCAGGCCGCTGCTTCCCTAATTCGCAAAACAAAAGACTACTTTTTTCCATGTCAGACAAAGCCCATTTCCCGTCGCACTCTCCTTCTCCGGGTGTCCTTCAAACATAACCGATTTGTCACTTTTCTCTTGACACTCTTTCTCGACTCCTTGCTTAGCAGCAGCCCCTCCCCGTACGTTTCGGGTCTTTCCTAACGCGAAAGGACAGACATAAAAACGCTTATTTACTCCCCCTCCGCCGCCTGATTTTCTGTTTTCGCGAACCTTTTTTTTCTTCTTGCACCCTCAACCACAGCCTTTTCAACCACACAGCCTTCCGCTCAAACAACCAACTTGCTTCCCCTGTTCTCCAGGCCGTCGACGCACGCAGCTACCCCGCACTCTCTGTCTCTACCATGGCGGACCACACCTACAAGTTCAACGTCAGCATGTCGTGCAGCGGCTGCTCCGGCGCTGTCGACCGCGTGCTCAAGCGCCTGGAAGGTGCGCTGTCTAGCCATTTTCTTCTTGTTCTTCCCCCTTGACTACGACCGCTCGCTAACCCCGTCCAGGCGTCAAGAGCTACGAGGTCTCGCTCGAGAGCCAGTCGGCCACCGTCGTCGCCGAGCCCAACCTGTCCTACGAGACCGTCCTGCGCACCATCTCCAAGACCGGCAAGAAGGTCAACGCCGGCGAGGCCGACGGTGTGGTGCGAAGCACCGAGGTGACGGCCGAGTAAAGGGGTTGGATGTTGTGTTGACGAACGGCACGGGGACGAACCAGCGGGCATTGGGATGGCGCGCTTATTATACGAAGACGAGCTTTTTTTGTTTTTGTTACAAGCGCTTTATTTACGAGCCAATTTTTTTCGTATTTTCATATCTACTACACTATGCAAGCCCAAAAACTACAAAGCAAAGTGACCGGAGGTCTGTCTTCACACACATCCGTGATATCGATCGTGGGCGGGGAGGGCGTCAGTTTTAGGGGCGGCGACTTACCGGCGACTTTCGATGGCAAAATGTGGTGATTGTCGATCTTTGTTGTTGTAGACGACGTAGACAGGGCAGCAGGGGCCCTTTCATGGGCTTGTTAAGACGGCATTTTGTTCCGGCGGAGCAATGTCGGCATTGTCGGTAGACGGTAAAGGGGCCAGAATTAAGTAGTGATGAGTCGGCTTGTGTCTCCCGAAAAGCAAATTGGTTTACTAGGCGTCAAGTATGCAATACTTAACAGAAAGGCAATAGACTGTAGGCATATCACCCGAAGAACCAGTGCCCTTGATACTCTACCAGGCAAATATTACTCTAGGGGAACCAGTGTCCTTGCACGCGGTAAATATCCCAATCTTTCATGGGATTAAACAGGCTTTTAGACAAAAAGAAGAAGCAGCTCGCCTTACAGCCTACAAGCATACGGAAACTGGCCTTGCCGGTTGCTGCCTTCCTGTGGTGGTGTGCCATGGCTGTCATGGCCATTCTAGTATTCGTTCAATCTATTCTATTGCGATGCAACAGAAAACGTGTATTCCAGCCATGCGAATAGAAACGGAGTCACTATCATGACAGAGTCTCCTTGATACGGCAGACGTCTCCGTGTTGGGTGTGAGTACATGCCCTGTAAATAAACCACACGGGATCTGCTTGAGAACGACATTCACGTGGATGCCGTTGATGGGGACGATTCGCCTGCATCTGCAACAAGACGGAGGCCAAAATTGTTCGTCTAACAAGCCCCGATGGGCGCGCCGGCCATTGCTATTGATAACATTCGGGCACGACACACAAAGACGCCCCGGCACGTCTTTTGGAGCAGATGGCGTTAACCCTATTTGTTCTTCAGGGATGAACCCACCTTCTCGCCAACTCTGATGGCGTTCGAAGTTTACCCTCGTGAAGTAGTATCATTCACCGTTTATATCACGTGACCACTACCTCCCACAGCTCGCCAGGGGAAGTTTCATTTTGTTTTGACGTAAATTTGAGTAGGAAGTTTCAATATGAGCAAAATCATCCCTTTCATATCTCTCTGTCTTTCTCGTTTTTTTTCTCAAGCTTCATTCCTGCGCCTTTTTCCTCCCCCTTTTCAAAACTGAAAGACCGATAGAATCACCCACCAGAACCGTACGCCACACCACACGTCGTCAACATGTCTGGTAAACCTGTACCCGAGTACGCGCGGTTCTGTTATGCCTCGGACGACATGGATGACCGCGCGGGAATCGACGAGTATACAGCTTGGGAAAATAAGATCCTTGCGGAAGACAGCGTGCAACATCTGGGACAGTTCGTTGGTCGACAGATGGGCCACGACGGGCCGACAACGTTCGTGAGCCACACCCAAGGCTCGTATAACGTTGTTTTCCGTTTTCGGCTTGCCGCGGGCGGTCATGGTAGTGATAGCGGCACGTCGGGAAGACACGTCGCGCTGCGCGTACCCAGGCCGGGCCACACGGTAGCCGCGCTGATGCCGGAGAAGATCGAAAATGAGGTGCACTGGATGCAATATTTCGAGGAGCATGCCATCGCGAAAGTGCCACACGTGTACAGCTGGAGTGCATCCTGGGACAACGACATTGGCCAGCCGTTCATTCTAATGGACTTTATGGAAGGCGAGAGCCTGAACGACTGTTTGATACGCTGGTTGCGCTCCACCGACCCGGCGGACAGAAAGCTGTTTCGGACGTCGTTCGAGCAGGTGGCGGCGCTCTACCTGTCGCTGGACCGCCACCGCTTCGACAAGATCGGCTGCGTGACGCGCGCATCTAGCGGTGCCTGGGCCGTCACGCGGCGGCCTCTGACCCACGACATGCACGATACAGCCGTCCAGCTGCGGGATGCTACATCACCCATGCACGGGTGGCCAACGGGGCCGCTGCGCTCGGCGGCCGAATACCAGGCCCTGGTCGCCAGCATGCACAGCGCGCTGCAGAACAGCCTGCGTACTATCAACGTCCCCGCGAGCTGGCACGTGGATCAAGATAAACGGCTCTACTGTGTGCTCCAGGAGGGGGCTGCCATCGACATGCCGCGCGCCATGGAGACGGCGCGTACCCGCATTCTGTCACGCTACGCCTTCGCTCACCCAGACAGCGTCGCGTTTCTACAGCCCCAACGAGACGCCGACCGCGCGACGGACCCGCTTCCGTTTGCCATCTTCAACCCGGACCTCGGTGCTCAAAACATTCTGGTCGATCCGAAGACGGCCCACATCACGGCGCTGATTGACTTTGAATACACAAACGCGATGCCCGCCGCCCTAGCCCGCGACCCTCCGTTGTTTCTACTGCCTTATTCCCTGGAAGCTTCCTTCAAGCTGGGTACCCTCTCGGTCTGGATCGAACAGTACAGGCCGGCCGTAAACGCTTTTTTAGGCATCCTGGAGGATCTCGAGAAGAGACAGCATCAGCAAGCCCGAGACCCGCCGCTTTCCAAGCAGATGCGCGAATCGTTTGAAAGCATGCAGTGGCTCGTCCGTCTCGCCTACTACTCCCTTGACTTCGCCGATGCAGTGTTCTGCGAACAGCGCCATCTGTTGCCTTCCTTAGATGAGCATCTTTTGCAGATTGCCATCCAAGAATACCAGGATCACACGAAAAGGCAAATTGCTTTGTATGAACAGGAGCTCGCTACACTCACAAGAAAAAAGTAGATTGTTGTTTCTGTGCTCATAGATTTTTCACATAATTTTACTTATTCCGTTCTTATTTTTAGTAGACGAAAATGCAGTTAAAGAAATAAACAGCAATTCAAGCTTCACTGCCCATATACCAATAATATCTCATCCGGTTCCCATCCCGACACATCAGAATTAGTATCTAGTTGTTTTCGCCACATGTCCCCAAGGTCCAGTATACCAGCCCTACACATCTAGCTTTGCAATTGCTTCATCACTCCGGTGTTTGTAGTCCTTTTCCTTGTCTTCCGCTTCCTTAACGTTGCTTTGAAGGTCTCGAAGCTTCTGTTGGAGGCTGTCGATGATTTCCTGAAACCGACTAATGCTCTCTGCTTTCTCTCGTTCAACCTTTTCTATCTCCCATTCAACTTCCTTGATATCCGCTTGTAATTCTGCTTTCTTGGTAGCCAATTCTGCCAAAGCATCGTCTCTAGCAACTTCAATCTCTTCAGCTCTCTTCCTTCGTCTGTCCTTCGCAGTATCTCCGGCTCTCTGAACGAGGTCATCCACGTAGAGCAAGTTGCCAAAAAAATCCATTGCTGTATTCTGAAATAATTTGTTCTACGGTTCGGACGTTAGTAAGTGATGCACTTCATCAAACAAAAACGGAAAACAAATCAGAAACCGAAGTTTTGATCCCCCCCAAAAATTACAAAAAAAAAAAAAGGACGACGACGACGACGACTGAATTCATAGAGCTCTTTTTATCATTTTTCTTTATTTGTTCAACTTGCGTTTTTTGTCTAACTTGTGAATTGTAAAACCTTGATGTTTTTGATTGTCACGTAGACAGAATTAAGACGGACACATTCTCCTTAGAGTCTTCGGTCTCCACATGCAATCGACGACTACAGGAACAAGTCAATTTAACTTCACTCGGTTAGGTTTGTAAAAAATTCTTATTTACGTAGTTGTTGTGTGTACACAAACAATTTATCCGTTTTTTCCGTTTAACCTTCGATGGTGTTCTCCTCTTTTGCGAGTCTGAGTCTCTTTTCTTGCTTTATCTTGCAATAATGAGCAGCAGTAGATCTTAACCAACGAGCTTGGCTACTTCCAGAAACACGAAATGGTAACATCCAATGCTTATGACACTGCTTTCCCCGGGTTCGGGTGGATTGGTCGTGTTCATAATGCTGGGGGTGGCACATGTATGAGTAGGCAGCCCTAAGGGATACGATGGCCTGGCTCCGCAAACCACCTACGGCAATGGCTTTTCAGTAGGAATCTAGCAGCCTTGTATATTGCGGGTGGCTAGGCGGCACGAAAACCACCCACACAATGCCATATACAGCTTTTATCCTTCGAGAACCGTTGCCGGGCCATGCGAGCCGCGTTTTGGTTGTTGAGTCAACAGCAGACGCAGTTATTCTTTCTCTTTCGCCGTTTTGTCGATACAGAAAACGGGGCACTATATGACCAATATTCGGGGGACTGCCCTCCATACTCTCGAATGGCTTGTTTCACGGCTCAGCGCCGGCGCGGGTCACAAGAGCAGATGTCTTTCCCCCGGATTCTGCAGTTTCTATAGATTGTCTGTTTCCGTCGTTGTTATTTCCGCTGCTGTATTGCTATACAATATCTCTGGCTTTTCTCTCATGATAATGTCTGCTTTGTTTCCCAGTGGTGGCCACCAAGCGCAGCTGCACTCTACTCTCTATTCAATATAAACAGTGGGCGAGTATTTGGAAGAATAAAAAATCCTTTATATTGCGTGTTGCATATGAACTTGCTCATAGAAGCACCATGATGGAGTGTGTACACCCATTCATGTGTTTGGATGTTCACGAATAGGTGCTCGCTGCCTTTCGTACGTCTTTTCGTACGTTTTGACGTTTCTCAAGGCGAGATGGTTAAGATATTTCTGAGAATACTGCATTAAAAAAACTGCACGCCCCTGGCCATTTCTTTCAAATGTTGTCGTTCCGTACGGAACCGCTCATTTTATTTCTCATTCTGTCTATCTCGAGGCCCATCGTGGATCTGATTATTTGTCCAATATCAATGCAGCACGGTCTTTGAAAGAAATTTAAATGAACAGCCCATGAATCACTTGCCGCTTTGTTATTAATGTTCTTCCATTTTCTTCTACCAGTTCGCAGACCACTATACTTATCTTGGCCAAATCCCAGGATTGTGGCCATTTCGTAGCTAAGACGTAGATGTAAAAAAAGTGCACGATTTCGGAAGTTGTAGTCGGCAACAACATAAGACGAAGGACTACGCGTTTGACAAGGTGATAGACGTCTTCTCTGTTTGCAACCATACGATGTCGTTCCTGTCTCGATCGGCCGTTGCCGGCGTTGTGCTGTTTGCGGCGCGTGCCACAGCCCACGGCATCGCGACGGCCATGGTGCACTGGCCGGATGGCACCTTGTACGTGTTGGGCGCATAAAGCGCATCGCCTGCTCAAATAGATGGCTACCAGAGCATACCGCCAGCTGCTAACCAGCATTTCTCACGCACGCAGCTACCACGGCTACGACCCGAGCTACCAGTACCAGCAGCCGCCACCCGTGGTCATCGGCTGGAGCATTCCCAACGACCTGACGTATGTTGACAAAATATGAAAAAAAAAGAAAAAACACCAGAGCTTCGTCTAATCACCCCTGCAGAAACACCTTCATCTCGCCGAGCGGCTACGCCACCCCGGACATTGTCTGCCACCTCGCCGCCACCCCGGCCGGCATCGAGGCCCCCGTCAACGCCGGCGACATCCTCGAATTGCAGTGGAATAAGTGGCCCGCCTCCCACAAGGGGCCCGTCCTCGACTACCTCGCCAACTGCAACGGGCCCTGCGAGACCGCCGACAAGACCAAGCTCGAGTTCTTCAAGATCTCCGAGGCCGGCCTCGTCGACCTGACCACCGGCACCTGGGCCGCCGACCAGCTGCTCGCCAACAACCTGAGCTGGTCGGTCCGCCTGCCCACCGACATCGCCCCCGGCAACTACGTGCTGCGCCACGAGATGATTGCCCTGCACGCGGCCGGCAACCCCAACGGCGCCCAGAACTACCCGTTTTGCTTCAACCTCGCCATCAGCAGCAACGGCACCAAGACGCCCGCGGGCATCCCGGCCACCGACTTCTACAAGGCCAAGGACCCGGGCGTGCTGTTCGACCTGTTCACCAAGTTCACGACCTACATCATCCCCGGCCCCGCGCTGTACACGGGCGCGCTGACGGCGGCTCAAACGAAGCCCGGCCCCATCAAGGCGACGGCCTCGGGGGTGGCCAGCTACGTGGCCGCGGCCGCGGCGGGTGCCGCGGCCACGCCCGGTAGCCACCGGGTGCCGGGCTACGTGCCACGGGACGAAGCTCCGCCGCACACGACCTTTGTGACGGCTACTCTGCGGGTGAAGTCGAGAAGATATGAAGAGCAAGGGGAGTAAAGAAGACATTAGCATTGTGCGATTTCTATCTTTTTTCTTTCTTTTTCCTTTTCATTTGCATTGCCCCAGTTGGTTACCACTCATTTTTATGCAGTCGTCGTGAATGATGTCACACAACAATTCTAAATATACCAATGTGTATTATGGGAAGACTCGTTTTGGCTTCCTTTTTTTTGCATTGAATAGTTGTCGTGTACGTCAATGAATGGAAGCGTTTTCGTTGGTTTTGCGAACGGCCGTGAATAAACCAACGACAAACAGCGCCCGTTCTTCACTCAACAACTCGGAAGCCTTCTCCATGCGACGAACATCTACGTCTTGTTCTTTGTTTATCTTGACCATGTTTTGCCTCCCCCCCCCTCTACTGCTTTCCTTTCCGTCTTCGTCCACCACCTTTCTCTCACTTTCGCTGTATGACCAATATAACCTACTGCCCGTCCTTAAGACGACGACAGCAGCAACCACAATTACCAGCCCACAAACCCAACACCCCGGTGACAATGGCGAAAGACAGAATCACGCCCATCTTTTTCTACGGCCCCCTCTGTGCGCTCCCGCTGCTTTCCTGGGTCCTGACCGGCAGTACCGACAACGCCCAGGCGGTGGCCCTGAGGGTCACCCGGGCGCGCGTCACGGGCTACGCGCGGTTCGCGATCCACAAGCGGGCCTATCCGGCCGCCGTCAAGCGTGCGGGAGACCCCGGCGCGTTCATCGACGGCATCATCATGCGACCCCAGTCGCGCGAGGAGTGGCAGAGGCTGGACGACTTTGAGGGCGACATGTACGCGCCCACGCGCGTCGTGGAGAAACGGCTCGACTTTGACGACCAGCCCACCGAAGAGACGGCCGAGGCGAACATGTATGTCTGGGAGGGCGGCATGGACGTCCTGTCGTCGGAGCCGTGGGAGCTGTCGCGCTTTGTGAAAAAGCGTTTGCGGGACTGGCTGGAGTTGTTCGAAGGCCTGGAGCGGGTCAGCAACGCAATGAAAGCGCTGGATGTTTGACAGGCCAGCTGTTGGATCGACCGGCTTTTTGGCTTTTTTTCTTTTTGTGAGAGAAACTCGTTTGCAGTTCCATAGCATATCTCCCCTTGGAGCAACGGGTCACATCAAAATGAGTAAAAAACATTACCCCGTAGACGATACAGATAGAGGACTTGTTTTTTTTGTGACATGATATACGGATAGGGTATCGAGAGATTTATATCTGCAAAGAAATAGAACACAAACAAAAATGACAACGAGAAACAAAAAGAGAAAAAAACAAGTGGAATCCAGTAAGCACAAAAGGGGGTATCTTCATCGTGTCGGTGGGCTGGATCGTCAAAAAATCGTCAGTAGAAAAGCAAAAGCACGGGGGGGCCGGCACCAATCGTCGATCGTCGTCATCTTCCTCCCCATCAACACCACCTCCCTCCCTCCCTCGTCCTTACGCTTCAAAGGCCGCGTGGCTTGCCCGTGCGCCGCCGCGCAGCAGCTGCGCGTACTCGGACCGCTTCCGGATCACAAACGCGAGGCTGAGCATCCAGTCCGTCGCGTCCCGCCCGCGCGCCAGGTCCCCGTGCACCAGCGACGGCAACACCGCGCCCGCCAGCCGCTCCGCCGTCATGTCGTTGCGGTCCGCCGCGTCGGCCACGTCGCCCCACAGGTTCAGCAGCAGCTTCAGCAAGCTGCGCGCCGCCTGGCCCCGCACGCCGCCCAGGGCCTCGTCCCAAAAGTCGAGCCCGTGGTCGAGCCGCTTCGCGTACGAGCCGCGCACGACGGCCTGCCGCGACAGCGTGCGCCAGCGCCGCAGCACGCTCTCGCCGCAGCGCCGCCAGGTACTGCAGCAGCAGCGCGGCGGCGTCGTGCGGCCCGCAGCGGCCGATGCCGCCGGGGAGCTCCGTGAGCGCGAGGTCCAGCTCGGCGCCGTACGTGGGGGCCGTCGCAAACGCCGTGCGCAGCGCGCGTACGCGGTCCTCGTTGACCGTGTGCCATCCGTTGGTGTTGTTGTTGTTGTTGTTGCTGCTGCTGCCGCTGCTGCCGGTGGCGAGGTCGCCCTCGAAGCCGTCGCTCTCCATCCCTCCACCAAAGAGATTCGGCGTGCGAATGCGGTCGCCCGCCGTCAGGAACGTGTAGCACTTGAAGACGCACAGCGGGAACTCGCGCACCGACGCGCCGTGGCTTCCAGCGTGGTGCGTGCGCGCCGAGGCCCCAGCCACGCGGATGCTCTTGCGCAGCGACACGCCAAAGACGGCATCGGGCTCGTGGTCGCTGTCCTCGGGGTTTGCCGCCGCCGCCACTGCTGCCGCTGCCGCTTTGCCGAAGACGAGGTGGTGGCTATTGTCGATGTTTTTACCACCTCCGTTTGGCAGGGCCGGCGTCGCCCACAGCGGTGTCGTCACATGGCGGATGGACCCGGAGAAGCGCCGGGTGGTGCGGGTCGGTTGCTGCTGCTGCAGCTCCGGCAACGGCGGTGGCGGCCGCAACGACGTTGTTACCGTCGGTGACGGTCGCAGTGGTTGCATGGTCGATGCGGTCGACGCACCGGACGCCGTTGACGGGCGCTTCGCCGCCTCGGACGCCGTGGTGGCCGACGTGCTGCGGAGGTGGCTGAAAAACCGGCCGAAGCGGCTGCTGCTGCTGCTGCTGCTGTGGGTGGCGGTGGTGCTGCTGCTGACGGCGCTGATGCTCCGGCTGTGGTGGAGGCGGTTGGTCCGCCGCGGAGACGACGGTGGCAGCGACGGTAAAAAGCTGCCGCCGCTGCTGCTGCCGTTGCCGTGCGCGGTGGCCGGCGGTCCTGACGCGGTGGGCGACGGCACAAAGTCTTCGTAGGCCGTGGGACGGCCGAATGGCGGTGGCAGGGCCGCACACGTATCGTCGTCGTCGTCGTTTGGGTCTGCGTCCGCGTCCGCGTCGGCCTTGCTGGTGCCGTCACCTACCACACCGGTCGAGGTGGGCGAAGAGGAGGACAGGCGGCTGCTGCTCGCCCGGCTTGGGATCCCCTGCGAACTACCGAGGCGCCCAACTGAGCGGGGCGGCGGCGTCGGCGGCCGACTCGGCACCTGGTCGCGCAGCTCGTCGAGCAGGTCCTCGATCTCCTCCATGGGCAGGGTCAAGCCGGCGTCGCCGCGCGGGGTGGACGGGCGCGAGCCAAAGGAGGCCTGCTCGCGGGCTTTGCCGTTTGCATGCACCGTCGGTTCGTCGTCCATCTCCACCGCACTGTCGGGCGCGTGGCCTGTGGGTGACGTGACGCTGTCACGGTCCCGCTCCCGTTCCTGGTCGCGGCTGGTGCGGGTACCCGCCAACGCATGCTGCTGGGGCCGCGGGTCTTGGAGGGCGGTGTGGGCGTGCTGCTGCAGGACGTTGAGGTAGTTTTGCAGCGTGAAGGCCACGTCGTTCTCCTGGAACCCGCTCCGGATGCGGGCGCGCAAATGGCCGGCTTCGGCCAGGATGCGGGCGATGTCGTTTGCCGTGTCATCGTCGGAAGGGAACAAGCTTGCGTCGCCGCTTTCGGATGGACCGGTCTCGTTGCCGTCGTTGTCGTCGTCGTCGTTGCCGTCGCCAGTGGATGTGGTTCTAGGTCTGTTAGTCGACGTGCGCAGAACAGGGAGGGGGAGCGCGGGTGTCTACGACGCACAAGGCAACCAGGTCCAGCGCCAGCCCCAGAGTCAGCCGGTACACCTCCAACACGGCGCGGGATCTTTGCACGTGCCGGCGCATCGTCCGCCATGTGGCCCGCTTGTCTTGCTGCTGTGGGAGGGCATCGACAGGACCGGCGGACGTCACGGCCGCTGCCGCCGCCGCCGCCGCCGCCGCCGCAAGACTTCCGTCAAAGATGCCGTCGAGGTCGGCGACCACAGCGCCGCACCCGGCAATCACGCCCGGTGTCTGCAGCGCCACGTCGGCCGGAAACGCCGCCGAGGCCGCGTCGTCCTTGAGCAGGTCGAGCACGCCGTCGAGCGCATGCAGCTCGGCCGAGAGGGCGGTCAGGTCGGCGCGCGACACGCGCACGTCGCGGACAAACCGGCCGAGAGCCAGCGTGGCCTTGGCGATGGCGTTGCTCACGGCAAAGCAGCCGGTCGTAATGGAGCTGTGGAGTCAGTCGACGCTGGAGGCATACGAACGTACGAAAAACAGACAAAAACGCGCATACGTACATCCAGTCCATGATGGCAAAACACTAAACAGCCGAAGTGGTTGTAAAAAAGGAAAGAAAAGAAAAGAAAACAAGCTTCCACAACAAATCGACGTGCAAATTCGAGAAGATCAAAAAGAAAACAAAAAACATCCACCTGTGCAACGCAACAACATCGGCGACGGCGACAATGGTAGATTACTTATGATCGCCCAGCCTCCCGTAGCTTTCAGCTCTTGCATTCTCTCACGCACGGGAGAGACCGAGTACAGAGTAACACTGTTCTTTGTACGTCGTACTCGTTTGGCTGGGAGGTGCCTCGTGCAAGGGCCCAAACGGTACCCTCCTCTGTCGTCAAAACGTCCGTTCCACCTCCACTACGACGACGACAAGACGACGACATTGACGGTTTTAGTCAATGATGTATCATTTCGTGCGAGAAGAGGGGAAGGGGGGAGGGGGAGACAAAAAGAAAGGTTGGGGAGACGAAAGCGGACGAGGATACATCTTCAACAAAAAAAATAAAACAAAAAAATCAATAATACGTTGGACATCAATAGAGACCCGTCTTTCTTTAATCCTGCTTCTTCGGGATCATCCCAGTCACTACGATCGGCCGGAGCTTTGGACGATCCTTTCGGGATATTTTTCTTTGCAACGCCTTTTTCTTCAGGACAATTGCACGTCATGATTGGTTGCGCTTTTTTAATTTTTAATTTTCTCATCTCGGATGGATGTAGGCTAGACAAGTCAAAGAGCGCGACCAACTCGACGAACTATGCCAGATGCGAACAGTCCAATGTCCATCCTTTCGTCTAAATCCGGCACATAATTGTGGACTGCAAACTGGTTGTGAGACGGGCGTTGTTGATTCGCGTCTGGGGTCATCCTTTGTGTTCCGTCCGGTCGTAAGTCGTCTCGGATCCTTTTCTCGTCCTTTTCTGCAGCAGTCTGCAGCGCATGTGCACGTCCTGCAGTAGTGCCATCACAAGGAACGGAAGGGGAGAGGGGAAAGGGGACCAGTGCAAGGGGGACCGAGCCACTGTCGTGGGTTTGGGATGCCGACAAAGGACGAAGTATTGGATCCTTGACGTTTGAGGCAATTTTACGGGATGGATGCAGCACACGCACTGGATTTCCCAAATTGCAGGATGTGATCAACCTGATAGGAAGAACAGAAACCTGATGAAGAAGACGAAAGAAAGAAAAAGAAAAGAGAAAAGAGAAAACCGTAAACGTTTAGCCACCGATGTTTGGACCATGATACTTTGCAACGCTCGGACAGGAGGGCTGTGTACGGGAGGCTAGGGTTGCATTGTGACAGTGCCGTTCCGCAGTCGATGGAATAAAAAGAAAGAGACAAAAAATAATCAAAAAACAAAGAAGAACAAGAAGAGAAGGGCGGTGAGATCAATGCTGAAGGGGTCTGAGCAATCAGACATTCATTGATTTGCTGTTTTGTTTTATGATCATTTTGAGCAAGAGTATTACGGCCTATGATGAATTATTCAATTGGACACGCAAGCAACCCTTGAGATGTGTGTAGCTATTCTTGTGGAAAATAGACGGGTTGGAAGCAAAAGAACATGTGCTTGATACTCGTCACGAAAAGCTGGGTTGAAAAGGCAGACAGCTTCGTCGCTTTCGCCACGGCTGCATGGCATCTGACTTCGTACATTGAGCGTCAAATTTATCAGGCTTCCGTCGTGCATCGTGTCCACCACAAAACGAGGCGGGAATCCTTCGGACTCAGCCTCGGCATCCACAATGTTTCACAACATAGAGAAAGATCCCTGAAACGCTCAGTACAGACTTGTAGGTGCAACCCAATTTCTTGTGTGAAAAGTCGTTGGCAAATAAGCCAGCAAAAATCAAAATAAAATTGTAGCCCTTTCCTCAGACCTTCCCACCATCACGTCGGTTCACTCGTTCACAGCTCGTCGTGGCCGTTCCCGGCTTGTCCGCCGGTGTTGGCGCCGCTGCCGCCGGACCACGGCTGGACCGCGCCTTGGATGATAGCCCCCAGAAACTGCTCGACGACCGGCGGCGTCAGGGCCTGCGCCCCCGCGTACGGAAACACGTCGCCGTTGCTCGGGTTTTGCACCGCCAGCAGCCGCGGCGCGTCGCGCGCCAGGCCCAGCGTCGCCAGCATGTCGCCGTACTCGCCGGCGTCAATGGTGGTGAAGCCGAGGTACTCGCGGTATTTGGTCGCCAGCGGCCGCATCGCAGACACGTAGGCGCGCCGTTCCTGTTCGGTTCGGTAGAAGAAGTGCACCAGACTCTTGCCCATCTAGATTGTTAGGGAAAGGATGTTATTCTCAGGTAGAAAAGGGGAAGGGGGGGGGGGGGGGGAAATCCCTCGACCCACATTCAAATACTGCACCTCGTTGCGCCGCGTCAGTTCCACCACTGACGGCGTGGCGCACAGCACGACAAAGTCCTCGAGGGCGGCGACCGCCGTCAGGTCGGACGTCGTGTGCTGCGCGTCGTCCGGCGCGTTGAAGCAGCGGATGCGGTTGGCAGCCTGGGGGCCGCCGGACGCGGCGGGACCGACGGCAAACGAGTAGCGGTCGCCGTACTGGGCCGCCAGGGCCGCGAAGCGGGCGGCCGTGTGGTCGTCGCCGGCCGCGGCCAAGTGCGCCACGAAGACGACGTCGTCGACGGCCAGAAAGGACGTGATGTTTTGGTCGTCGACGTAGGACAGGCGAGGCCGCAGCGACCGCCGTAGAAAGGCGATGATCCTGTGTGACGGCTGTTAGGTAGGTGGATTTCTTTTAACCTTTGATAGTTAAATAAGAGAGAGGGCACAAACTCCGGGGCGTGCCGCGGGCCCCGGTAGCGGCTGGTGCGGCCATCGCCGCGCCCGCGGACCAGCCGGATGGCCGGGTAGGACGCGACGTCAAAGTCGTCGCACAGCGTTGGATCCGCGCTGCAGTCGATGCTGACGACGTGGCCGTCCTCGAGTGCGCTTTCGACGTCCGTCCATTCCGGCTCCAGCTTCCGACATGCTTCTCTAAAGACAAGACAGACAAGTTGAGCCGTGTTCGGGCAAGGCGAGGCTTGACAGCAAGTGATTCTTACATGGATGGCTGGATCATTTGGTTTTTAGCAGCAGCACGACGGGGGTTCTCTTGAAACTGTATTCATGCAGAATGCTCACCTCGACAACTAGACGCAGGTGAAGCAGTCAGCGGTTGCTTTGCAAGGATTCCTTGGGTCGTCAGGGCCACAATCGCTACGTACAAGCCACGAGAGTGTACTCATTGCGTAGTAGAGCCTCATGAAAACCCGGCCCCGAGACGTGTTTCCATGCGGCAGTCCTCGAGACCATCGTCACCATGAGCCACGCTACCTTTGCAAGGCACCACTTCATTGTCGCGTTTAGTCGTGGGCGGTAATTCGTTCTGCTTTGTCGACTTTTGCTGGGCTTCGTGCAGCTGGCCAAAAGTGGTGATGTTCTATTTCGTGCTCCGTTTCGACGCAAACTTTGAGGTTTTCCAAGGGCAAAAACAAAAGTGAGATAAAAAAAACGATAGACATAACCAAACAAGCTACCAGAAGGGGGTCGTTTCATTTCGTCTCATCTGCTTGCCCCCGGGCCACCGTTTGGTGAGAAGCGCGCGATCTGAGCGTAAAACATGGCAATGTTTCATGAAACAGCGCACATATTAAAAAAGAAGGAAAAAACCAAGAACCACAATGGCTACGAAAAAAAAGGGCAAGCATTTTTTTAGAAAAAAGAAAAAAGGTAAACAAAGCGTTCACGACAATCTTTTGGTTCTACTTCTGTTGGACGAGAACACTCCCATCTCTTTGATTGTCTCACCATGTTAGCCAGACTGGGTCGTCTCCTAGCGGGCACAACGGCCGCATTTTCTCTGCTTGCTGCGGGCCACGCAAATGTCCACAAGGCAGCGGCACACGGGGAGGCGTTTGTTTGCGAGCACCCGCCGTACGACGTCCACCTGGTCTCCTCGTCGCCGCTGGTCGTCTACCTCGCCGGCTTCCTCACAGCCGCTGAGCGGGAGCACTTGCAAGCGGCTACGTGCGTGCCAATGCCCATTTTTTTTTGTTGCGTGTGTCAAGAGACGCCGAGCCATTGACACAGCACCAGAAAAGACTCCTTCGCCCACTCCGCCGTCGCCGAACGTGGCACCGCCGACGGCCGCACCATCCACAACGTCCGCACGTCGCAGTCCACCAACGTGCCGCGCGACGCCGTCGTCCGTTGCATCGAAGAGCGGGCGTTGCGGTTCCAGGGCCTGCTGGTGTCGTCGTCGGACGATGACGCCGCCGCCACCGCCGTCGCCGCCGAGGACGACAGCCGCGCCCGCCTCGAGCCGCTGCAGCTGGTCAAGTACGGCGCTCCACACGGACTGGTTCCCGGACCCGGTCCACGCCACGGCGGCGCTCGGCGGCAACCGCGCGTCGAGTTTTTTTGCCTACGTGCGCGTCTCGCAGGCCACCAACGCGACGGACGGCGAAGCAGGACCGGCAGGGCCGGCCGGGCCGGGCCCGCTCCGCGGCGGCGGCACCAATTTTCCGGTGCTCGACATGCCGGCCGGGGCCGGGGCCGACGACGAGCGGTGGTGCGCGTACATTGACTGCGACGAGCCGTGGGAGCACGGCGTCACGTTTCGGCCCGTCGAGGGCAACGCCGTCTACTGGGACAACCTGCTGCCGCCGGCCGCACGCGGCACGGGCGACCCGCGGACGTTGCACGCGGGCCTGCCGGTGGTCCGCGGCGAGAAGATTGGCATGAACATCTGGACGCGGCAGGCGAAGCTGCCGGCCGAGGTCCGGGGGCCAGATGTGTAATGGGAGGGTTTTTTTACCTTAGAAAAGCGTCGCGGTGAAAGTTGTCAATCAACAGAACAACAAGTCATGATTCATTTTGCAGGTGCCATTATATTCACAAAACGTATGCTACAGAAGGGCCGCCACCACCACCACACCAATCAACGCTTCCTTCATTACGCGAACCGCTCTGGCTGCGTTCACCGTCTGAATCGTCAGCGGGCCGGTCGTCGTCGCGCTCGGTGAGCCCGTGCCGAGCAACAACGTCGTGCCCGTTGCCGTTGCCGTTGCCTTGTGTGTGACTCCGGTCCGCGTGGACCCGCCTTCGCCGGTCTTTGTTATGGTGTATCCGGAGTGTGCAATCTCCGTTGTCGTATCCGATGTGGTTGCGGTTTCCGATGCTGTAGCCGTGGTGCTGGCGCTTTCGGTGGTACCGGTTGTGACGACGATGCCGGTGCCGGTGCCGGTGGTACTGTACGGCGGTGGCGGCGGCGGCGGCCCCGATGGCACGGTCTCGCTGGAATTGCGGTACGGGCCCAGGACGCACTCCGTCATCAGCGCGTTGTCCACGTACTGGCCGCCTCCGTTGCCGCCCTGCTTGCTGGGCGTCAGGCTCAGCACGTACGAGCTGTCGAAGCCGCCGGCCGCCCAGCCGACGTACCCGACGAACACGTCGGCGTTGGCGTTGATGAAGGCGTTTTGCGCACAAAAGTCCGTCACGCACGACGCCTGGCTCGACGCGCCCGTCTCGCTGACGAAGCCCTGCCGGCCGTGTGCGCGCAGGTAGTCGGCGACGACCGTGAAGTTGCCGACGTTGTCGGTGACGCAGGCGGCGTGCGTGCCCGAGTTGTCCACGTCCAGGTACTTGTGCACGTCGAGCAGCAGGTTGGTCGTGCTGCCGTCCGGGTTGGTGACGGCCAGCAGGGCGTCGGCGCTGCCGCTGGCGACGAGGGTGGCGGCGCTGTCAAAGTTGGTGCCCGGCAGGAGGATGAGCTGGGATGCGGCGCCGGCGGCGCGGATGGCGGTGACGGCGTGCTGGCAGGTCTGGGCCCAGGCGCCGACGTCCAGGTCGTGCGGCTCGTTCATGAGCTCGAACACGATGTTCGGCTCGTCGGCGTACTTGGCGGCGAGCTGGCCCCAGAGGCCGGCGAACTGCGCGTCGGTGGGCCCGCCCTGGCCGACGATGCCGCCGTTGAAGCGGGCAAAGTTGTGGAGGTCGAGCATGCAGTAGGCGCCGGTGGCGAGGCAGGCCCGGACAAGCTGGTCGTATTTGCCGGCGTTGGTGGCGTCGAGGTCGTTGCCGGCGCTGGCGGCGTTGTTGCTGTTGACGAGATATTGCCAGGAGGTGGCTGGGGGGAGTGTCAGCATACCAATTTTTTAAGTAGATGTATGACCTGCAGACAGATGTCGGGCCACATACGGAGACGGAAGACGTTCAGGCCGTCGTCTTGCACGAAGTGCTTCATCTGGCCCTGGCCGTCGGCGCCGCCCAGCGAAGATAGGGGCAGCTGCGCAGACGAGGAAGGACAAGTGCCCTGAAACCAGTGAGTGAGCATGGTTTCCTTCGAAAGGCAAGAAACGCATCAGCAAACAAGACGTACATCAATCTGGCACCCAAAATCGCCTCCAGCTATGGCGATGCCCTGTGTAGGATGGGTTAGTTGAGGCGACGATCTGGCCGTTGGAGAAGCATCAAAGTCAGCCTACCAAAAATTTAACCCTGGCCTGCGCGACAGCACCGAGGCCCAAAAGAAAGAAAGAAGCGAAAGACACGGTCAACATGTTGAAGAATAAAAATGTAGAATTTAAATGAGTTGAAGCAAGAGCCCAAAAGAGTGAAAAGAAAGAAGAAAAAATACGATGTCAAGTCCTCAACTGAGAGTATTAGGAACAAGAAAAAATAACGAACGTTAAAGAGCAATTGACCACGAAGACAGAAAAGAAAGAAAATGAAAGGAACAAGCCGTAAGAAATAAGGGCAAAAGAAGAGAAGGTAAGCGGAAGACGACGCCTCACAGTGTTCACGATGGATGGGCCATTATCTTATGAAGTGTAAAATTGCCCGCAAGGGACAAACACGAATTAAGGCAAAACGTACAGTAGCGAGTCAGGGGCGATGAAAACGCTCAGATGGCGTTTGATGTAGAAAAGGAAAAAAAAAACCATGAGCGAGAGGATACGATACGAGCACAGCCGCAGGAGCGGGACCGGCAAAAGCATAAACGCCTCCATTTCAGAGCAAAGGCGTCCAGGCGAATTGATGATTGGAAGCACCGAATAAAAAACCGATAAAAATAGAGCCGCACGTAAAAGGACATAAACGAAGAAAAACCAGGAGCAAAAAATACGACCAACCGTGGCTCTCGACAGTCATTCCTGGGCTGAGCGTCGATCCATGGCCGGGTCCGACGACCAGGACAAACGATGGCGATCCGACGAGTGCGGTTTCAGAGCATACGATTAGACCTGGTGCAAAGCAACGGAGTGTGCTTTTGAAATTATGGCGTTAAAAAAAATAAAAGAAAAAAAAAACTGGATCTTCACACAAATCTTTGATTGCAAAGTGTTTCTTTTTGATTTCTTGAAAACGTAGCGAGCACCCAAGACGGCCCGCAATCTTCAGGAAATAAACTGGGTAAATTCACGCCGCAGGAGAAAAACCACCTGAGCAACGAAGAAAAAAAAACGTCCGACCGCCAGGCATCACTCATTATCCAGACCAAGCCCCCCAACTTCCCAGATCGATGCCGCCAAGAAAATGCCCAGCTCGTTGTGGTGCCGGCCGACGAGCTGGATGCCGACGGGCAGCTTGCCGGCTCCGTCCGGCACGGGTGCCCAGCCGCCCGGCATCGACAAAGCCGGGTGGCCGGTGATGTTGAACGGCATGGTGTCCCGCCCGATGCCCGCCCCGGCGTCCATCTTCTCCTGGATGCTGGTGTGGGCGAGGTCGATGTGCCGGGGGCCGACGGACGGCGTCACCGGCAGGAGCAAGACGTCAAAAACGTCTGGGTCTGCGTCCGCGTCCTCTGCCCCGTCCACGTGGGGTCCCACCAGCAGAGCGTCGTAGGCCGCCCGGAGCTGCGCCAGGTGCGTCAGTGCTTTGTTGCGGAAGCGCGTCGGGAACCGGCTCACGTCGCCGAGGTACGCCGCCGCCAGGAGCGCGGTCACGGCGTACGGGTTGGCGCCCGTCATCGTGTCGTACCAGGCCTGCGACGGCGGCGGCGGCGCGAGCTCCGGGAGCGCGTACGACGGCAGGTCGGGCGCCTTGTTGCGGAACGCCGCGTCCGCCATGGAGCTGTGCAAGACGGCCGTCCAGATGTCGGCCGCCGTCGTGTGCAGCGGCACCGACACCTCGGCCACCGTCGCGCCCAGGCCGGCAAATCTGGCCGCCGCCGCGCGCACGACGGCGGCGACGTGGGGGTCCAGCCCGGGGTGCTCGAGGGCTTCTTTGAGCACGCCTACGCGCAAACCACGGCCGGCGGCGGTCGGCGTCCACGTGCCAGCGGCCTGCTTGTCGGCGATGGCCTGTTCCAGCAGCGTGTGGTAGGCCGGCACGGCGCTGCGAAGGGGCGTCGCCGGCGTCGCGCGTGGATCGAGGCCGTCCCACCCGGCAATGGCAGATAAGAACAGGGCCACATCAGGAATCGACGCGGCCATCGGCCCCGTGTGGTCACACGCCGGGTGAAGGGAGCCAATGCCGGTGTACGGGACAAGACCGTGGGTTGGTTTCAAGCCGTAGATGCCACAGTACGCGGCGGGCTTGATATGATCAGAGTTTATCTCCAAGAACCAGGAAAAAAAAAGAAAAGCAGTATGGAATCAAACGTACCAGCCGAATGCTGCCGCCTTGGTCGCCGCCGAGCCCCAGGTCAGAGCCCGGACCGAGATCGTCCACGGGCAGCCCTCTCTTTTCTCTCCAGGCTCTGACGGCCTTGACGGCGACTAGCGCGGCCGCGCCGCTGGTGCTCCCGCCCGCGGAGTAGCCGCGCAGCCACGGGTTATGCACGGGACCCGAGGCGCTGGTGCAGGACACGGCGGACAGGCAGTAGTTCTCGCACACAGACGTGCCCTGCACGACGCCGCCAGCGGCCACAATGCGGCGCACCACGGGGCCGTCGACGGTCGGCACGGGGTAGGATCCGTCCGTCGACAAGTGGCTGGGCTGCGTGCCCAACGTCAAGGGCACGCCGGCCACGGCCACCGTGTCCTTGAGGTTGACCGAGCGGCCCTGTAAGATGCCCGTTGCTATGGCCTTGTCGTCTTTCAGCTCAAACTATGTATCATCAGTACCTTCCCAATCTCTTGATCTGGCAGGATTTTTTTTTTGCTATTTGTTTATTTTTTATTTTACATTCGGGGCTGCATACCTTATGGCTCCAGGCATTGAGCGGGTTGTCCGTCTTCTCGGGAACCGTGTACGTCCGTTTGGACAGCGGCACGGCGCTGTGCGGCACCACTCGCGGATCTGTGTATTCGGGCAGTGCATCGATTCTGTGCACGCTCTCCTCGAGGCCTTTCAAGAGGGTATAATAGGTTGCTTCGTCGTCGGGCTTCATGGTGAAGCCCAGCGACGCCGCGAGTTCGTGCAAGGTCTCCTCGGAGAGGCCATCTCTGGGGAACGAGTCAATACTGACTCATGTGCAAGGGCTAACATGACCATACGATTATCTGCCTGTAGCGTTCTCGTCCCCGGTCAGGTACTTACCTTGTCACAGGATTCGCAGCAGACATGATAGTGTATGTATTTTCTGCCGGTTAATGATAGCCGTTCGATGGTCTTCTCACGCTCAAAGTTGAATGTGAAAAATCAAAAAAAGGTAAAGACGGAAACATAATCTTTATAGACAATTTTCTTCTCTATCATTAGGACCTCTCCCCTCTTGCCAAGGATTGATTGTAAAGAGACAGTGAAGTTGTGGATGGAGGGCCATATCAAAACGTCCAAAGCGGAGGTTCAAGCCAACTGCGCCTACGGAAATCCAACTGCGCCTACAAAAGCAACCGCGGCAACGTCCATTCCGTCCTTTTCTTGAAACTGTAAGCGCAGTTTATGTTTTATTCCTCGAAAATACTACGTAATGACAACATTTTGAAAAACTACGGCTACTCCGTAGGTAGGACTGGTTTTGCGGACAAGAGCGGTCGTCGCCAAGTTTGTCAACACGCTTGAACGGCCCGCTACAACTCGACTGCGGGCGTCATCTGGTTACTGTGCATCCATGGGACGCCATAAATGTTATTACTTATCTAAACATGGAGACCGACTTGCACCAACCTGCACCAACCAAGTCGTTGTAATCTCTGTAGAAGTGTTTTCTGATTTGCGATGCAGACTACTGCTGACTCGACGAGTTGAGGCAGGCTTGACCAAGTGAGGATAGAAGAGCAAGAGGCCCATTCTTCCTTTTTCTGTGAAAAATATGAATAAACAAAAGAAACGAGAAGATGGTTGTTGTAGAGGATATGCTTTTCACTCCGTGCACACGTTCCCGGTGCCGGAAGATGGACCCGGAAGAAGCCGCACAACCTTGTACGCATATATGCATATATATCAGTGTATCCGAATATCCGGCCTGTGCCCCGACTCAGGCTAGATATCGTCCTCGACGTAAAGTTCAAAACCAACAGAGCACCATGGCATCATCTCATTATTCTGGTTAGAAAACAGACCAATTCATTTATATTCTACATGGACGCATCTTCCTCCGAATGCTCACCTTACACAAGCTTGCAAAGTCGTCTCTCGCCCAGCGAGTTCAGGCCGGGCATGCTCGAGAACAATGGCCAAGCTGGATTTATTAATCGGTTTGATTTTTGCAGTATCCAAGTTTATGATAGCCTCGCCTCAGCAGGGTTGACTGTTTATGAAGAGCCAATTTTTGTCATTACAGCATATGAACACGGCATGCGTGTTCAACCTAGACACAAAACCATACTGCCATAAGGCCCTCCCAGATTTACAGATAGAGAAGTATATAAGACACAGGGCCTAACGTTTCAGTTAAGGATGAACAGTACCAGACCGGCTGAAGATAGGTGGATGTGACTTTGGTTATATCCTGTCGATGACCCGTCCACTTCGCCAACACCACAACAGGGATAGCTTGTTTTGGAACCATTTTATATGGTTCAGCTTGATTTGAATAAATCTTCATCTTTATTCTGCTGTCTTGAAAATCACCATTTTTTCTGTTTCTTCTTAGTCTCTGCTCAGTGACCTTTGCCTTTTTGCATCTCTCCGCCGTCAACAATGTGCTCGTGGCAGCACCTCCCGTGGGAACTTCGCCTTCGGGTGTTGGATTATGTGGAACGCGCCCCTGAGAGACACAACCTGGCCGCCTGCGCGGCCGTCGCGGCCGAGTGGCAGGCTCCCGTTGAGCGGCGTACGTTTTCCTACCTGGACGTCCACAGCAAGGAAATCGACGTCTTCGCGGCGGCGGTCGAAGGCCCCCAAAAGAGCGTGCGCCTCAACTACATCCGCCACCTGCACCTGCATGTTCGCCTTGGCATGTACAACTGTCCCAACTGCCTGGTCCCCGAAAGCCCGGACACCGTGCACCGAAACAACGTAGAGTTCACCCGGGCTCTGTGGGCCCTCCTAGCCGTGCTGGCGACGCACAACTCTCGCATCGGTGACGACCGCCTCGGCCAACAGCACGGCTTGACCCTCGAACTAAGCGCCGCGTCCTTTAGTGACGCCCACCACACCTTTACCGATTTCCGGTGCCAGCGTGGGTACCCCCGTTTCCGGGTGCCGGCCGACCTGGACCCGGCGTACACGGCGTACACTGAGCGAATGGAGCGGCGGCGACACGCCAAGGCGAACCAACACAGTGTTATACGTCGCTTGACACGACCATATGCGCAGCTGCATCTGCAAAGAGACGCGTTCCAGTCTCCGTGGACTTTGAAGGCGCAGCGAGTGATGGGTGGGCGGCCTCTGGCCTTAGATTTTGGTAATAAAGGCAGCGACAGCAGCAGCAACGGCGGTGGTGGCGGGCTGTGCCGAATCAACATTGTTCGTGGTCTTGTGATCCGCCGCCAGTTTTACCGTTGTATCAGCCCAGATGTGTTGATGCTCCTGCTCAATCCCGGCCTGCGGTGCATCCGGCAGCTGCGGATCGAAACCTGGAGGCCGGTTTTACCCTTCGCCTTGCGCGAGTGCATAAACGGTGTGTAACGGGTCCTACGTCTTTTGAGGTTTTTTTTTTTTTTTTTTTTTTTTCCCCAGTTTCAGCAAACTGACGACTCAAGGCTACGCGCGACTGCTCAAAGGCCTGCCTCGCCAGCTTGACGCGTTTCATCTGCATATTGAGCACCATAGACGGGTGCCGTACCACGACGAAACTTGGGCGCACCTCCCATCGGCACTGAACCTCAGCAAGCAGCTGGTCTTTGCGAGCCGCTCTTTGGTCCACGTGTCTGTCTCGTACACTCCGGCCGACGCGTCGCAGTTCTTGTCGATGGTTGCGGGGATGCCCGTGTGCCAGCCTGACGGGACACAGGTAGACGTAAACTGGCCTGCCGGGGAACCACGCCAGTGGCCGCGGTTGCAGACGCTCGCCCTGAACACGGCCACACTCGCGCCGAGCATGCCCTGGACACTCGGCGAACAGCTCCTCGTCTGCGCGGCCGACACCGCCGCATGCATGCCGGCACTCACGGTGATGGAGCTGTGGAATCCGTTCGCGGGCGAGGAGTGCTATGTTCAGTTCGAAGCCCGGACCATTCCGCCAAAGATCACCCTACGGGCCGTCTGGGACGCACGGCGCGTGTGGACAGACCGGTGCCGGAAGCGGTGGTCGCGCGTGGCCAACATGCACTATCCGAACCATCCGCTGGAGGTGTCGATCGAGCCGCTGGCGGCCGACGCGGTCGGTCCCGAGCAGGGGTACACCGGCGTCCTGCAGCACCTCCAGCTGCGCGACAAGATTGTGGACCCGGTGTCGTACTACCAGATGCAATGGGAAGAGGCGCACAATTTCGAAGGATAAGGGCTCGAGTCAAGATCTCCTTGGCCTTTGTTTTTCTTAGAACAAGTGACATTGGTTGCATTTTTCTGCTCGTGTTGCATGCGAGGGAAATGCACCTTCTATTTATTTCTCTTCTGGTGATTTAAGTAACTGAACAATAAACAAAGGGTTGTGTATGCGAAATAAATCTATACAACCCTTTTATACCTCTTTTTATGACACAGTACCATCTTAAGGCCCCGTTGACTCCAATAGAAAATTGTGTCCGTAACACATTCGCGACGAGATATTCAAATTTGTTGGTACATGCCATATCTCTTGCCTTGTCCACCCAGGCTCACTCGAGCTCAATGGTGCCAGGCGGTTTCGACGATCTATGCCTGCGTTAGAAAAATTGTCCTAACATAGGATAAGAGAAGGGGAGAGAGAGCGTACAAATCGTAGGTCACCCGCGACACGCCGTCGACGTTGTTGACGATCTTGCGGGCAATGGCCTGGAGCAATTTCCAGGGAAACTCGAACGCTTCAGCGCTCATAAAGTCGCTGGTGGTCACGGCACGGAGGCTGTTGGTCGCGTTAGCATTGTGTTCCAAGAAACGGTGTAAAGACAAAAGAAAAGAAAAGCCCTTCTCAAAACGTACATGATAATGTAGCCATAAACGCGAGTGTCACCCATGACGCCAACGGCTGTTTAAAACGGAGAAAGGACGTTAGCACCAGTGTGTGATGTTGAGAAAACAATACGGGATCAATCTGGAACGACGCGTCATTATCCCGGACGAATTACGTACACTTATTCGTATCCAGGCCTGCGTAAGCTTGCGACATCTGCTCAAACCATAGTCAGTAACAGAGTCTCTTTGTCTGCTCTGCGGCAACTGACATAGTGGAAACTTGCCTGGTCGTAAATTCCGGCTTCCTTGATCATGCTAATGTAAATATGATCGGCTTTGCGGGCAATGTCCACGCGCTCCTTTGTGACCGCGCCGAGAATGCGGATGCCGATGCCGGGGCCTGGGAAGGGATGCCGCATGACGAGATCCCGGTGGATGTTCAACTGTCGGCCAATCTGCCGGACTTCGTCCTGGAATGGGTGTTAGGCGGTCCGTGGAAGCTTCTTCACCGGTTCTCCTCTCAAAGCCCCAGAATGAGAAGAAACGTACCTTAAAGCACAACCGAAGTGGCTCCAAAAGCTGCAAGTGATGACGGGTCAGTTATTTTGAGGATAAAAAATTAGAACATTAAAAAACGAAAGCAGCCAGAATTTGTACTTACACGCAAGCCTTGCTATAAACGGTTGCGACGGGGCTTAGCCAATGCACAAGCAACTTCATAAGTGTTATACATGCAACAACTTACGCCATTCATCATCCGCTGCATTGTCGTTTAATAACCACTGTCTCTAGATTCCAGAAAATGAAAAAGGGATAAAAGGCAGGCATACCTCAGGCAACCCGCCGACGTTGTGATGGGCTGTGAAGAGGTCAGTGGGGTCCAAACAAAACCCTCCCCAAATTGAAACTTTGATATCGGCACTCTTTTAGGCGACGGACATACTTTTGATGGTTGCTGATGGGCCCTTGAAGCTGAGAGACTCGATACTGAAAGGTGGTCAGTTACCCGCCTTCTCTCTAGGAGTCGGAGCAGATGGACATACACATCGGGGTACAACTAAATCTAGGTCAGACTTGCCAAACATTTGAGGAGGAAGAGATAATATTGCTGTTTTAACTCACCGTTCCTTGGAGGAACCACTCAACCTTGCCGGCATTGGGCGTGTTTTCTGCTTCTTTCTCGATCTGAAGTGACGGGGTTAGGGATCTCATGCAACGAGACGAGAGATTAACAAAATTGTAAACGTACCCGGATTGCTTCCTTCTCGAACAGATCGATGACTGCAATTCAGTTAGTATCACGGGAAATCGCACGTTCAGCCAGACGCCCATGGGAAGCGAAGGACATACAAGTAGAGCCGATGATCTTGCGCTTCTTCTCCGGTTCCGTCACGCCCTGAAGCCGATCCAGGAAAAGGTCTGCGGCATCCACCACTGTGAGGTTGATGCCGAGGTGCCTCCCCAGGGTCTCTTTGACCTCCTGGCATTCGTTGAGACGCATCAACCCTGAAGCAAACGGTCAGTGTCTACATATTCTGTAAGACTAGTTTTGAAAAAAACCATCGAAAACATACCGGTGTCAACGAGAACAGCGTGAAATCGGCTCCCTAGGTATCTTGTCAGCAGAGAAAACAGTTTTCACAGCAACCACGAGATTCCCCCCGAAAAGCCTCTACCAATTGCTTCTTTCATCAGCTTGGCGGCTACGGTGCTGTCGACGCCGCCCGACACTGCGCCGATGACCTGGGCGCGGTCGCCCACGAGGTGTCGGATGCGCGCAATCTCCTGCTGCACGAAGTCACCCATTACCCAGTTGGGCTGCGCGCCGCAAATTTCAACGCTGAAGTTGCGCAGGAGCTCGCTGCCACGGGGCGTCTGGACCGGTATTAGCATTCTAGTGTAAAAAGAAAAAAATGGGGGGATTATTATGGGCAAACCAACGTGTTCCAGTTCGGGATGAAATTGCACGCCTGTTTGTTGGTCTGTTAGCAAACACACCATTCACTTAAGTATGTTGAGCGCCGAGACGGGCTTACCAAAGATGGGCTTCGTCTTGTGGGCAATGCCGGCAAACTCGGAATTGTTTGTGCTGGCAACGATCACAAAACCCTCCGGTAACGTCACAAGTTTGTCAAAGTGAGACATGTACGCTGTTTTCAGCCGCAAGGCCTGATTAGCATATTGTAATAGAATACAGGAGGGGGGGGGGCAGCACAACGTACCATGCATGGTGTCGCCCAAGCCGGCAAACAGGCGGTCGACATGGCTGCCGACCTTGTGGATGTTGACATCGGCGTGGCCGTACTCTGCTCGGGCGTTGCGTTCAGAAAAAGTCCTGGATGGCTTGAGCAAGGGGGGGGGGAAGATATGCAGACCTCGTGCCTCGCCGCGAGCAACATTTGCGGAGTTGATTCTCCAGGCAATTTCCTATCCACGATTAGACATCACGCCAAGAGACCGAGTGAAGCCATACGGCACAGAGCAGGGAATCTTACTTGGCAACCGTAGCTATGCGCCTGGAGTTAGCAAGCACTATGTGACAAACATATGGAGGGTCGAAGCAAACCATACCAAATGCCCCTGTAATTTTATGTCAGTAAAAAAAGATCTCTTTCATAAAGCAAAGGCGCTTTTAATACGTACAGAATCGGCACGCCCAGGTCAAAGACTGCGGGATCCACGTCTTTCAAGAATCAGTACGCCTTGCCAACAACAGGGTCGCGGAAGTTGAGATCTTACGGGGTGAGCCCTCGTCGTAGACGGAAGAGGGTCCTGGCAAGTCCGTTAGCGAAGCAAAAATTAGCATGTAAATGTCAACTCGGGACACTGCCCACCTCCGGACAGAACAATGCCCTTTGGCTTCCACGTGAGGTCTGCCAATTTTGTCGTGCACGGCAGCATCTCGGCGTACACGTTGAGGGCACGCAGACGGCGCAGGATGAGGTGGCTCGTCTGGCTGCCAAAATCCAACACCAAGATGGTCTAGGGGGTGTCTGATGTCAGCACGCATGTCCGAGTCCAAACGATGGGGCCGTTCTGCGGCTTTCTGTGTTGTACCCCGGGCCATCTGGACGCAACTCTGAGGTTTGTCGGTGGCCGATTCTTGCCAATTTTATCGACTATAGCAGCAATTCCTTGCCCGTAAAAAGCTTCCGACAAAAAGAAAAAAACAACAAAAATCCAAAAAAGGCATCCGCAGGAGTGTACGTACGTCGAAGCTGTTGTGCGGCATCTCGGTCTCGAGATCGGTGGCCATTTTGATCCGGATTGGGGAGCTTCTGCAGAGGTAGGATTGGCCGTCGATTCTCCGTGGGCACGTCAGAGTCGTCGTAGCGTCAGATTCGGTTATTTCGTATTGACGAGATGAAGTGAAGGAAAAGACCAAAAAACCACCGAGCACACCCGACTCAATGAAGCATCAACCCGGAGATCGCGATCTCGCCGTTTACACAAAGCAATTGCCAGATTTTTTTCACCGCCTTCTGGAATGAGCCGGCAGAATACCGTGCGTGTATCTTTTACCTGATTGAATAGGGCGTTCTATGCTAATGAAGCACAGTATTTCTTACTTGAGGTGCCGAAAACGGCCTGCTAAATCAGCTTTCTAGCGAGTTTCCTGGGCGGTGAGAATGTCTGCGATAAGACCCCGCGCTGGCCTGGCAAGCCCCTCGCCTTATCTTTATCTGGGTAAGGTGAGCGCTGTAGGATTACATAATTCCCATCGTGTAATTGTTTGTTACCGGAATCGGGATCAAGATGCCCTCGGAAACAGTTCACCTCACTATCGTAGCTTGCCAATGGTGATAAAAGCGCGAGAATCAGCTATTTTTGCCTTTAAAAATCCAGATAAATAGTTTGAAAGATGAAATTGAACCATGATGGCTGGACAAATTGTGCTCGGTCGGCGACCACTTCGGAAGGCTAATTTACTTCATGAAGATCCGTCTGACATTTGTATTGCTCAGCTTTATCCTAAGAGTTGAGAAACCTCGACCAGTTTTTAAGCTTTTCTTGGGTAAGAAATCTTTCTCCGTTAGGATGTTCTTCTGAGGCTTGTTTCTGTTCAGTTAATGGATAATGGCGTACACCTTTCAACCACCACCGCGCCACGATTATGAGCCGATGTTGCACGGTCTTTCAAAGCTATCCATGTTTCCATTTGAATTTATAAAGAACTTGAGGACTCTTTCCCTTAACCATATGCCGTCCTCGGCGACTTAAAGGCAAATCGCGGGTTACTTGCACGTCCTACTTCCTACGTCGTATTTGTATGACACCTCCCGTGTCGTACAGAATTGCGCCATGAACCAGCCAGACAAAGCGTATATACAACCGTCAGATGTCGATCACTGCAGTTTTACAAGGAAAAAAAGCAGGACAGCCACATACAAACTAGGATGAAAGCTCCACCGCGTCATTTCACGTTTCCATCCGACCAAAAACCAAGCATGATTCTTTCGTCAACGACCACGTGCCCCTGGTGAAACAACCGTCAAATGAGATCCGATGGTTTTCTAAGCTTGCCTACCAGCTCGCTCGAACTCCGTATCGTCTGTTCTCACTTGGCCGAGGGCGGGCCAGAAAAGGTACGGCCCCTGGTCCTGGCCCGGCCAGCAGTTGACCCCACAAAAAACCGGTCCCGTCGGTTTGGCTGTTAAAGTTTTACTAGCGGCCCGACTTACACCCAAGATGGACCAATCCGGCAACAGCACGTTCACCACGTGTAGAGTCGCACCGTGAACTGCACCCTTGCCTTTGCCGGCTACGACGTATGCACTCACGATGCACAACACATTTCCCTGCTTGTGCCGTTCACTACAGAGCACGGAAGTTGACCTATTTGGTTTACCGACGGGGACCGTCGAGTTTTTTGTCTTCTCGCTAGCGGGTTGGCTCCGCCCTTCGGGCATCACGATGGGAATATCACGAAAGGAAGTTTCGCATAGAAACTTACCGAACACACGAGCTTTTGTGATGGGGACCGACGGAGGATTCTAACTAGAGTAGGTCTACTTCGTAAGATCAAACTCACTACGAAGACGCAAAGAAATTAACAGGGGGCATATCAGGCCTTCTTTTTGGTTTCCCAAAACCTGGTCCCTGAAAACCGAGATGGAGTCATAGACAAACCAAAAGCAAAGTAGATTTGATTTGTTTGTTGCAGCCAATAACAGGATTGATTATTCCACATGTGCTGCGGTAAGGCAAAAAAAAAAAGAAAAAAAGAAAAAGAAAAAGAAAATGCTACCGTTGCGGCGGCGGTGTCGATGCAATGTCGTATTCTTCTCGTAGGGTCGTTGGATGGCGGTCATCCCGCTCGGTGGGTTGTACTCGGCCAAGTTAAGCTGGAGAGAGGGCAACAGAAAAAAAAAACCGTCCCTCAGACGGGCATATATAGGAAGCATGCGAGCACATCCGCTCGTGTCCCATCGTCTGTCTGTTGCCACGCTTTTGTCTCGAGGTCATACGCGTTCGTTGTCCGCTACAAAACCAGCACCATGCGCTCTTCTCTGTCCCTCCTTTTGGCCACGGCCGCCGCCACCGTTTCTGCCCAAACGCAGTTCACGGCCACCAGCGCGCAAGATGTGTACGCAGCCCAGGCGACGGCGCGCACCCGCAGCCCCGTCAGCCACGTCCGCGGCCGGGCCTTTGACCGCATCGCCATCATCTGGCTCGAGAACACGGACTACACGCTGGCCGCCGGTGACCGTAAGTCTTTCTGATTGTTATCAACATTGTTTTTTTCTGTGTGTGTGTAATGCTAACACGTCAATTTCATTTTCGTCTTGCAGCCAACCTGGCCTTCCTCGCTTCCAAGGGCATCAAGCTGTCCAACAACTTCGCTGTGACGCACCCCAGCGAGCCCAACTATGCGGCCTCGCACGGAGGCGACTACTTTGGCATGGACAACGACAACTTCAACTTTGTCGACAAGAACATCACCACCATTGTCGACCTGCTCGAGGACGCCGGCATCAGCTGGGGCGAGTACCAGGAGGACATGCCCTACAGCGGCTTCGAGGGCTTCTCGTGGGTCAACCAGCAGAACGGCAAGAACGACTACGTCCGCAAGCACAACCCGGCCGTGCTGTACAACAGCAACACCCAACACCTGGACCGCCTCCAGCAGATGAAGAACCTGACCATGTTCTACGACGACCTCAAGCGCGGCACGCTGCCCCAGTGGATGTTCATCACGCCCAACATGACCTCGGACGGCCACGACTCGTCGGTCACCGTTGCGGGCGCCTGGACGCGCAACTTTGTCGAGCCCCTGCTCACCGACCGCCGCTTCATGCAGAACACGCTCGTCCTCATCACCTTTGACGAGAACGGCTCGTACGGCGAGCAGAACCGCATCCTCGGCATCCTGCTGGGCGACGCCGTGCCGCAGCACCTCGTGGGCACGACCGACGCCCACTTCTACAACCACTACAGCACCATCGCGACGGTCGAGGCCAACTGGAACCTGCCGACGCTGGGCCGCTGGGACGTGGGCGCCAACGTGTACCAGCTGGTGGCGCAGCGGACGGGCGATCTCCTGCGCGAGTTCAACCCGCGCAACCTGGCCAAGCACTTTTACAACGAGTCGTACGACGGCGTCTTCAACTCGGCGCCGCACTACGCGGTGTACCCGAAGCCCAACCTGGCGCTGATCCGCAACTGGCGCTTCGTGTCCCTGCGCGTCATCGCCACCTGGATCTGGAGCAGCAAGCCGACCTACTACACCGACACCATCGAGGTCAACGACGGCCTGAACCCGCCGGCGCACTACAACTTCAAAAAATAAGCGGGCCGTTGGCAACGAGGCGTAAGGACTTCAGGGTTCCGTTAGCATTTTGATACACGTAGCAGGATATGTAGTAAGAACAATAACATACTGAAAATAATTCTTGAAATTTTAGAATCCATTCCTTTAAAAAACAACCGCGGTAAGCCCTATATCTGTAAGGTTTAAATCACTCAATAAAGATCAATATCAAAATCTACATGCTTGCTTTCTTCGAGTATGGATCCGACTAGGTGTGAGGTTGATGAAAATCGCAATGTTCTATTAACCGGTGATACTCGCACATATTTGCAGCTTGCCATCATAAACCTTAGAGAAGCAGGCAACATTCCGTGTGATTTCTTTATTTGTTTTCCGTGAAAAAGATATTTGTTTGGTGAGGATGAGAAAATGGGCGAGGGAACAGGAAAAATGAAAGGAAGTGCCTTGATGAGTAATCACACCCACCATGTCGAAAACCACTTAACGCGTGGGGCGAGCTCCTGGGCGAACCGCGACGCGTTTTTCGCGAGCTTCACCGAAACGCCTACTTGTGGACGACCAAGCTCCTAGCATTTGTGTCCCGACGTTCCTACACAATTTGTCTCACTTTTTTTTTTTTTTTTTGGTTTTTGTTTGCTTTTTTTTTCACAGCACACACAGCCCGCCCACGATGTCGGACTACGAAGATTCCATGGACGTGGACCCGCCGCCGCCGAAGGACACGAGCGACGTCACCTTCTCCGCCGAGAGCACAAAGGGCAAGCGGTCCACGGCGGCCAACTTGCCGGTCGAAGCCGAAGACAGTTTGCCATGGTATGTTGGAAAACGTTTGTATGACAGGGTTTTCCTGAGACACCCCGGGTTGACGTGATCCCGCTTGTGCAGGGTCGAAAAGTACCGCCCCGTGACGCTCGAGGACGTCTCCGGCCATCAGGACATCCTAGCCACGATCAACAAGTTTGTCGAGTCGAACCGTCTGCCGCACCTGCTGCTCTACGGCCCGCCCGGCACGGGCAAGACGTCGACGATCCTGGCGCTGGCGCGGCGCATCTACGGCGCGGCCAACCTGCGCCAGATGGTGCTCGAGCTCAACGCGTCCGACGACCGCGGCATCGACGTCGTGCGCGAGCAGATCAAGACGTTTGCGTCGACCAAGCAGATTTTCGCCACGGCCACCGTCGGTGCGGCCGGCGCGGTCGCGTCCCAAACACAACGAAATGGCGGGGGTGACAGCAATGGTGGCGGCGCCGGCGCCCCTGGTCGCTTCGGCCTGGCGTCCTTCAAGCTCATCATCCTCGACGAGGCCGACGCCATGACGAACACGGCGCAGATGGCCCTGCGGCGCATCATGGAAAAGTACACGGCCAACACGCGCTTCTGCATTATTGCCAACTACGCGCACAAGCTCTCGCCGGCGCTGCTGTCGCGGTGCACGCGGTTCCGCTTCAGCCCGCTGCACGACGCCGACATCCGCGTGCTGGTGGACAAGGTCGTCGAGGAGGAGGCCGTGCAGATCCTGCCGGCCGCCGTGGACGCGTTGGTCACGCTAAGCCGTGGGGACATGCGCCGCGCGCTCAACGTGTTGCAGGCATGCCATGCATCGAGTGAGTTCGGATGGCAGTTTTTTTGGTTTTTGGTTTTTTGGTTTTTTGGCTTTTATTTCTTGTTGTTTTCACAACCTTAGCTAACAGACAGGCACGCCATTGCAACCCAAAGACGGGCCCAAGGTGCCCGTCGTACGGGAAATGATCACGACCGAGACGATCTACAACTGCATCGCGGCGCCGCCGCCGGACGCCGTGCGCGAGATTCTGCACACGCTGCTGAGCACGACGGACGTCACATCGTGCCTAAACACGATCAACGCGCTGAAAGTGACGCGCGGGCTGGCGCTGGCGGATTTGATCACGGCCCTGTCGGAGGAGATTGTCAAGGTGGAAGTCAGCCCCAAGGTCATGATTACGTGGCTGGACGGCCTGGCCGACATTGAGCACCGGGTAGCGGGCGGCGCTGGCGAGACGATCCAGACAGGTGCGTTGGTGGGCGTCATCCGCAGCGGCTGTGAGTTGATGAGCTAGGGACGGGGGGGGGGGCGGTGACAATGAAAAAGAAAAAACAAAACGAAACGAAAAACAAAAGTGAAAAACAGCAGAACACAGACCAGGTTCGTGCAGTTTCGGCGTATCACCGATAGTCAAGCTCACTCCAGACCGTGGTCCCCCCTTGCAGAAGGTGGTGTTTGTCCAGGCCGACGCTGAACGTCCATGTCTCTTTGCATATGCTGCCTTTATCGTTCTGGTTTCTACTACTTCTCTATCGTCGTGAGACTGCCGGGCTGCAGCACGCTGATTGTCAACATCTTGTTTTCCTCCCTGGTTTCAGACCAAAGGACCGGAGGTTCTACGAGATGAAAAAAAACAACAGCAACAAAACATGCAGTCACGACGAGGACCCCCTGTTTTATTCACAGTGCCCTTTAGCCTGAACCCGTTGTCCTTGGCTCGGCCGCCTTTGACCTGTTTATCCAGCGGTCACTGGTCTTGCCGCTCCCCTCACCGTCATTGTCAGACACATTCGTTTCACAATATTTACCGGGAACCCACCTGTAGTTTGTGAGGGAAGTTCCAGGGTGGTCAAGTAACGACGGCTAGATTTCGAGAAAAAAACAAAATGGAGTGTTATTGAAGGTAGTTTGTCCATTTTGTAAGAAGACCGGCTGTTGTGTGCATCGTCCTTCCTGGTGATAGTAGCATGTAATATTGGGATAAACGCCTGAATTGTTACGATTGAATCGCTTCATTGCATTTATTTTACATGAAGAACGAAAAAAGGGGTACTTGAACGCGAGGACCAACTCCAGAGTCGCCCATGCTCCAAACGCCGCCAGTGGAAAAGCAGAATGAAAATAAAATCAAAAACGTAGAGGAGACAAGAAAAAGAAGAAAAGGCCGTAAACTGCGTGAGTGCCCTGGCATCGATACAGGATTACATCGTGAATAGTCGGTAATTATGAATCAAAACGGCAAGCAAAGAAGAAAGGAAAACATGGGGCCTCATCGCCTATCCATGAGGCTCAGCCCATGTACTTCTCTGCGGGCAGCTCGGTGACGTGCGGCGGTCCCGCCAGCTCGGCCGTGTTGACGGTGCCGTTGCCGTTTGTTGTGACAGCCGCGCCGATCGTTCCCTCCATGCTGTGACTGAACGAGCCCTGCCGCGTCCAGGACGGCGTACGGGGAACCCCGTTATTGTTGTTGTTGTTGTCGTTGTTGTATGGGTAGGCGGCACCGTTCTGTTGGCCACTGTTGTGGTGGTGAAGCTGCGGGTGGGCACCCGGTCCCGGGCGGTAGCTGGCCGACGAGTGGCGGGTCACCATCGGGTCGTTGCTGTAGGAGACGGGCGAGAAGAGGTCATCCTTGGCTTGGCTTCGACGCGGTGTCGTGGCGGACAGGCTGGACAAGCCGGTGTTGGTGTTGATGGCCAAGCCCATGCCCATGCCCATGCCGCCGCCGCCGCCGCCGCCGCTGTTCGTGATCAGCGACAGCTTCCGGGCTTGCTCTTGCTGCTGTTGCTGCTGTTGCAGCAGCTTGTCAACCTGGGCGCGGTAGTGGCGGGCGCGGCTGAACGAAAAGCCAAAGGCCACCAGGGACGCCAGCAGCAGGGACCCGAGTGCGCCGGCCACGATGGCGGTGACGAGCCGCTGTCCACGGTCGTAGCGTCCACCGCCACCGCCGCCGCCGCCGCCTCCGCCACCGCCGTTGCCCCATCCGCCATAGTTATTAAAGGTGCCGTTGCTGTCTTCGCCACCACCGCCGGCGCTGCCGTTCACGGGGCTTGCGCCGTTGGCGGTGAACTGGCGCACGACGGCGCCGAGGCCGCGGGCCAGCGTGAAGTTTTTCGCGCAGCAGTCGGACTTCGCGCACTTTTTTCCAAAGCTGTCGAAGCAGCAGCACCAGGCGTTGGAGCCGCAGAACAGCACGGTGTAGGACGTTTGCAGGGGTGCTACCGGGTGAATTAGCCAGAACTCATTTTATGTCTTTGTGCACAACGAAGAACATACCCGACACAAACTGGCTGGTAGCTCCGCAGTACTGCGGACACGACGGGTCGAGCCCTGTTGGGTCGGTGCAACCCTCGGCCCAGAAGGTGTTGTTGTCGGTGCGTTGCGTGGCGTAGCAGAGCCCCGTCGAAAGGCAGGCTTCCTGCTTGGTCTCGTCGCAGCAGGACGCGTGCGAGCCGGCCTGGCCTGTGGCCGACGGGTTGCATGCGGTGCCCGAGCTCTTCTGGCCGCTGATGCCGTAGCACTGGGCGTCGCCGGCGACGCGCCGAAGCAGCAGGCCGGCTGCCGCCACCGCAACCCAGACTGCCTTTGGTCGCGTGTGCATGGCAATCTAGGGGGCTTCAGGGTCTCGCAGATGAACCCGTCAGGTAGTGTAGGAGCCCTCGTCGTGAGAAGCTGCGTGTGCAGTGTCGTCCTTTCGTCCTAGTGCAAGACGACGCGATATCAAGTTGAGCAAACGCTTTTCTGGTTGCTGTGGTAGAGAAGGCAAACGGAAAATCAAAGATAGGATGAGCCGAACCAAACACTTAAGAATGAATTGCACTCTTCACCGGTTCGCCATTCCTCCCTTCTCCCTCCCCTGATCAGATCGACTGCCGGGGTTTTTGTCCCTACATGGTCGGACGATCGAAACGCTTGTTGACGGTCGCCAAGCAGAACGGAGACAAAAAAACCAGGAGACAAGGGGTTGACACTGGATTGGCCGTGCGTCCACGGGTAAACGTTAAGAGATGCTTCCTTGCCTGGACTCAGGACGTTTGTATGGTGGCAGCCTTGTGCATGAAAAGGGGGGTTGCCAGTGCAATTTAGCCAGGCCGGCAGCAGCACGCCCAAGGGAAGTGACGGGAGAAAAAAAAATAAAAATCCCGGTGGCCAACGGCCTTGTCGTCGTCCTGTTCATCATAACCAGAAACAAGCCTTCCGCCTCTACTGTGACAGATGAAACGGAGGATCTTGCGGCACGTACAGCAAAAGGAAGCTGGAAAGAAATGAAGCCGACAGCCATCCCCCGGATTTTTCACATCATCACATTGCCATGTTTGAGAGAACGACCAGATAGCCCGTGCAGATTACGAAAAATACGTCGGGGATTTTCCACTTATTCTCCGGAAGTCCTTCGGCAAGTGTAGATTGTTGAGTTTTTGGTAGCGACGGGTCATCGTCAAGCGAACCAGAAAATATTGCAGACACTCGAGCTGAGCAAAGGTCACCATCCTGAACGACAACACAACGAGGGTACAACTATATTTTTGTTAGAATTCGCTAAGAAGCTGTGATATACGATATCAATCCCCAATTGACTTACCACGAATTTCTTTGGGCATCCTCTCGCCCAGAAACGATTCTTTAAGATGCTGAGGTCTGGTTCCCAGATCCAAGGCGACAAGAATCCCAGGGGCAACACCCATATTCAAAACAAGCTGCCATTCCGTATGAAAACGCCTTGTCTACGGCAATTGCTCTTGCTGTACACCGTTTTGACGTGCTTCGTTGAGAATTCTACGCAGTCTGCTGCCCCTGAGATCAACCCATGAGGTGCACGGCAGCAACGAGCTGTTTCGCATCTCGTCCAACAACGCCTTGCTGTTTTGTGTGCTTTGGTGCGCGCGCACAAGTAACACTGTAATTCAAAACAGGTGAGACGTGGAAAACCAACACAAGTGTTGAAAGTCTGGCCTCGACAAAGCATAAACCACGAGATGCAAGTTACCGTCCGCATTTTCGAGTAAAAATTTGGCCATGATGGAGCACTTTCATTTCCTGCACAGAGCGTTTACTGTTGCCGACACTGTTTCGTATTGTACCTCTGGGTGCATGCGCCTCGGCAGGGTCTTGGTTTTCACAGGGACAATCTAGCCCACGTCAAGTTAAGGACGAGGCTGTATTCAAGTCAAGTCTTGAGATATTGGACCCTGTACGCCCATCGTTGGGCCCCCTCTTCACTCAGCAACCCGAACGACATGCTGGTTGCTGTCCACATCGTCTCCGCAAGAACGCTCGTTGTTCTCTGGTTCCGGTACCACCCTTCAAAGTAACCTTACAACGTCGCAACCATCCGAAGCTTCATCCCTTGACCAACACCATTGGTCCACCTTACGCTGCGTAGGCCAGCTCGTTGCATCCAAACATGCGAACCAACCGCAGCCTAGCTGATAAGGAGGCAGAAAGCCTGTTGCTGGCCATGGTTCTTCATCTTTGTGCCTTTGTTGGGTTTGTAAAACTGCCCAGCCGTCCCGTTTTTGATCGCACTCGACGGGTTATCTCGTACTTTGCGTCTTTTCGTTTTCGTCCGCAAAAATCCCCTGCTTCTGTCCCCACGAAGCGAAAAGATGAGCAGTTTTCAAAAAGATCGTTCTATCTACGAGGGACTGCTGCACACCAGGAACTACCCGGATGCCTCCGGTCGTCGACGGGCTTAACTACATACCGAGCACGCCAAAACAAGCCAATGGAGGCCTGGTCGGTTTCCCACGTGCGGTGCCAATATCTGGAGTACGTGGATCGTCCGCGACGTTTGGTTGGTCAATTGAAAAGGAGAACGCAAAAAAAATAAAAAAAAATAAAGGCAGAATCGAATTAGTCTTTCCACCAGGCTCCGGAACCTTGCCCGTTCTGCTTTACCGCCGCCCCCGCCACCACCGCTTTCGATGTCCGGCAGACAACCATCACAAACAATGCGTAAAAGAAGGGACCGAAGCTGACTTTCGATCAAATGCCTTTGCATGTGTACTGCGGAGTCAGTGGCCTGCCGGGGCACACACCCGGCCAGTGTTGACTACATTAGGACATGAGCGAAGTCCCAATGGCTGGGAGGGGTGGAGAAAACGTGGGATATGCAAGCAAACGAAGAGATAGGCAGAGCTTATTCGGTGCGATCTACACGAGTCAATGGTCCTCGCGAGAGGACGAGCTGGTTGTATCTATGTGCAGCGGAACGGGATCGGCATGGTGCTTGCAGCGCATACAAATAAGCTTGCTGCGGCCGCTCGTCGGAGCTGGATACACCCTGTGTCCTTTTTTTGCTCCCCATCTATTTCTCCTTGATCAACGGGCTGTCTTCCCCTACACAACCTTCCACGCGCATCATGAAGCACCAGGCGGCCCTTGTCACGGCGGCCCTGGCCGTGCCCGGCCTCGGCAGCTCGCTCGTGACCGACTACAACGTGATCTCGCAGTTCTGGGGCCAGCTGTCGCCCTACCGGGACAACGACGAGAACTACTTTGGCGTCCACGACGTTGGCGTTCCGGCCGGCTGCGGGCTGGAGCAGACGCATCTGCTGCAGCGCCACGCGCAGCGCTTCGGCACGGGCGAGTTCGACGACGCGCCGAACGACGCCCTCTTTGCGGCCAAGGTCGCCGCCTGGGCGGCGGCGGCCAGCCGCAACAGCAGCAGCAGCAGTGCCGGCTCTGGTTTCACCGGCCCGCTGGCCTTTCTCAACGGCTACACCTACCTGCTGGGCGAGCAGTACCTGACGGGCGTTGGCGCCGTGACCGAGTTCGCGGCCGGCGTCGACTTCTGGAACCGCTACGGCCGCCTGCTGTTCGACGCCGCGCCCGGCCAGCTCGCGTACAACGCCAGCTTCGCCAACGGCACGGCCCGGCCCGTCAAGCCCGTGCTGCGCACCACGAGCCAGAGCCGCATCTGGAACTCGCAGATCAATTGGGCGCTCGGGTTTTTCGGCCCCAGCTACCAGGCCACGCCCGACCCGGCCCTGGCCGGCTGGACGGCGCCCTTTGACGTGGTCGTGATCCAGGAGGGCGGCACCGAGAACGACACGCTGGCCTCCTACGACAGCTGCCACGACGACGGGCTCGAGCCCACCGTCGACCTCGGCGACCAGGACATGTGGGCGTACCTGCCCCGGTACCTCGGCGCGGCGACGGCGCGGCTGCAGGCCTACGCGCCCGCCGGCGTCACCCTGACCGTCAACGACACCTACGCCATGCAGAGCCTCTGCGCCTACGAGACGGCCTACCTCGGCGAGTCCAACTTCTGCCCGCTGTTCACGCTCGACGAGTGGGCCGGCTTCGAGGTCACGCTCGACGCCGAGTACTACTACGACTATGCCTACGGCAACCCGACGGGCCGCGCGCAGGGCATCGGCTACCTGCAGGAGCTGCTCGCCCGCCTGACGGGCCAGTACATCCCCGTCAGCAACACGAGCGTCAACGCCTCGCTGACCGACAACCCGGACGACTTCCCGCTCGGCCAGCCCTTGTACGCCGACTTCACCCACGACGACATCATCGTGTCGGTGCTGACGGCCATGTCGTTGGACTACTTCCGGGACGCGCCGCCGCTGACGCAGTGGCCGCCCAACCCCCACCGCCGCTTCGTGCTGTCGCACATGACGCCCTTTGGCGGCCGCATGGTGACGGAGGTCTACGGCTGCGCCGACGCCGACCCGGCCGCCGTGACCGCGCACAGCACGCTCTCGACGCGCGCCAGCAACGGCTACGACGCCGCCAACGCGCCCCACAAGTTTGTGCGCCTGCGGCTCAACAACGGCGTCCTGCCCGTCCAGACGATCCGCGGCGGCGCCTGTGCCGGCCGCACCGACGGCCTCTGCCCGCTGCCGGCGTTCCTCGCGAGCCAGGCGAACGCCACGGCGCTGGCCAACTACGCCTACGCGTGCGGCGGCAACTACACGCTGAGCAACCCGCTGAACGAGACCGACTACGACGGGACGATTTTTGCTGCGTGAGAGGGGGGAAGGAAGGAAACGTTCACCGTGATCGAACCGAAGGAGACCAACCAACTTCATATGCGAGAAATGTTTTACGCAGATTTACAAGTAACAGAATATATGCCATTTTCTTCTTGAAGAGAGGAAAGCCAGCAATACTAGGGTTGCATTGTGTCGTATCGCCCTGTGCTGTCCTCGCCTCACTCTCCTCGACTCACTGTTTGACCTTCCACAATGGGAAGCTTTTGTGTCTCTCCTTTTTTGGTAGATCCTTGCGGCGTATACTGCAGTGTCTGTTGCCTTTTTCTTTATTTTTTTTTGTTTCTTTCGCGAGCTTGTCTTCTGATGTCTCCGCAGTCCTACCCCAGACCAACCAAAGGCGGAACATAAATTAATAGTCACCCGTTTTAATGACCACTTTGACCCGGCCTGCCATTTTAGCAAGCGGGCATCGTCGCTGCGGAACGTGAAAGAAATTGTGCCAGAAGCGGCACAGCAGACAGTTGGCCGAGGTCGACAGTTGTCAGTGTGACCTCTTTATGTGTGAGGGTGGGCGAAAAGAGACGATAAAAGAGATGTAACGAGGACGTGCATACGTATATCGTTGACCATTCGACGGTATGATATTCTTTTGTTATTTGAATAAGTAGTACGTTCACCCCGAAGAGACAAGTTGGGCCAAAAAAAGAAACTGCCAAAGGTAAAAAAAAAGGAACACCATGGCTCCCATCACGGAAATCGTCGAGGGCGACGACGAGCCGTCGCCGTTGTCGATCGACCTCGAAAAGGAGGCCCGGAAGACACCGGCGGCCGCGGTTGCCGCTGACCAAGATCAACAACAACGACGCTTTGGCGACGAGATCCCGGCCGAGATGCTCGCCGAGCTGGCCCCCAACGGCGACGGCGAGTACATCCGCAGCCGCGTCAGCGACATGGCCGAGGACGAGGCCCGGGCCATCGTGCAGGAGGGCCTGGCCTTCCACGCCGACGACTGGAACTTCCCCGCGGCCATGCGCGAGCGCATGCTGCGCCTGCTGCGCGGATCGAAGCAGTACGGCGCCCACTACGGCCGCGACCTGCGCATCGACGCCGTGCTGCTGCGCTACTCGTCGCCGTACCCGGGCGTCCGCGCCGTGGTCGACCCCGTCGACGACGAGCACGTGCCTGTCGAGACCATCCGGGCGTACTTTTTGGGCGTCGGCTGGGCCGTCATCGGCACGTTCACGGCCACGTTCTTCAACAGCCGGTTCCCGTCCATCAGCCTCGGCGGGTCCGTCATCCAGATCCTGCTGTACCCCTGCGCCCGGTTCCTCGTGGCCGTGCTGCCCGACTGGGGCGTCACCGTCGCCGACACGCGGCACTCGCTCAACCCGGGCCCCTGGACCTTCAAGGAGCAGATGTTTGCCACCATCACGTACAACGTCGCCATCTACACGTCCAACGCGTACCCCATGATCCTCGTGCAGCGCTCGCCGGTGTACTACGGCGAGTCCTTTGTCGGCGTCGGCTACCAGCTCATGCTCACGTTTTTCGTGCAGCTCATGGGCATGGGCTTCGCGGGCTACCTGCGCCGCTTCAGCGTGTACCCGGTCAAGGCGCTGTGGCCGACGGTGCTGCCCATCATCGCCATGAACCGGGCGCTGACGCGACCGGAGGACGGCGGCGCCGCCACCGCCGCCAACGGCTGGACCATCTCGCGGTACCGCTTCTTTGCCGTCTGCGCGGCGGCCATGTTTGTGTACTACTGGCTGCCCGGGTACCTGTTCACGGCGCTGTCGACGTTCAACTGGATGACGTGGATCGCGCCGCACAACGTGACGCTGGCCATCCTGACGGGGTCGTCGCTGGGCCTGGGCCTCTTCAACCCGGTGACGACGTTTGACTGGAACGTGGCGACGTCGTCGTACGCGGCGCTGGCGCAGCCGTTCTTCAGCACCTGCACGATGTACTGCGGCAGCGTGCTGGGCGCGTTCATCATCCTGGGCATCTACTACGCCAACATGTCCTACACGGCCTACCTGCCGATCAACTCGTCGGCGGCCTACGCCAACGACGCCACGGCCTTTGTCGTGCAAAACGTCGTCGTCAACAACACCTTTGACGAAGACCTGTACCAGGTGTGTCTCGTGCGCACCCGTCTCTTTTTTCCATGTCTACGTCCAACAGCTCATCGTCGTCGCAGAACTATTCGCCGCCGTTTTACTCGGCCGGATACATCCTGACCGTGGGCGCCAACTTTGCCTTCTATCCGGTCTATTTCTTGTATATCATGGTAGGTGGAGTCCCCTGGTCGTTGTTTTGTTGGTCTTGTGCTCTTCATAACTTATTTTCCCTTTGCTGCTCAGGTCAACCAGTGGAAGACCGTGTCCAACGCCTACAAGGACTTCTACAAGGGCATCCGGTACGGCAAAGGCAACTACGAGGGCGCCATGGACGTCCACAACCGCCTGATGGCGCGGTACAAGGAGGTCCCCGACTGGTGGTTCTTGCTGATTCTGCTGGGCGCCCTCGTCGTCTCGCTGGTCTTTTTGCACATCTACCCGCAGAACCACATCCCGTACTGGCTCGTCTTTCTCGTCATCGGCATCAACCTCGTGTTCGCCGTGCCCCTGTCCTTCCTGTCCGCCACCACGGGCACCAACCTCGGCCTCGGCTCGCTCATCCAGGTCGTCACGGGCTACCTGCTGCCCGGCAACCCGAACGCCTTCCTGTTCGCCCAGACCCTCGGCTCGTGGGCCCTCGCCGGCTACGGCGACAACTACGTCCAGGACAACAAGATGGCGCACTACTGCAAGATTGCGCCGCGCGCCGTGTTCCGCTGCCAGATCGGCACCATCATCATCACCTGCTTCGTGGCCGTAGCCACGCAGAACTTCATCCTCGAGCACGTCCCGGGCCTCTGCACGCCGGACCAGCCGAGCCGCTTCACCTGCGCCAGCGACGGCAACCCGCTGTACGCGAGCTCGCTCATGTGGGGCCTGCTGGGCTCCGACCGCATGTTCGGCTCGCTGTACCCGCTGTTCAAGTGGTGCTTCCTGATCGGCGCCCTCGTCGCCGTGCTGTTCCTCGTCGGCCAGGGCTACGGGCCCCGGTACCTCCCCCCCGTGCGCGCGCGCCTGCACCGGACGCTGCCGCGGCGCGTCGACGCCGCGCTCGCCCGCACGCTGTACCCCCTGGTGGCGTCGCTGCTGTGGCTCAACCCGATCCTGGTGCTGCAGGGCATCCAGCACTGGGCGCCGTCCAACCTGTCGTTCAAGACGCCGGGCATGCTCCTGTCGTTTGTGTTCATGTACTGGCTGCCGCGGCACCGGCTCGCGTGGTGGGAGCGGTACAACTACACGCTGTCCGCGGCGCTGACGGCGGGCGTGGCCGTCAGCGCGCTCGTCATGTTCTTCGCCGTCGGCTACAACCCGGTCCGCCTCGAGTGGTGGGGGAACCAAGTGAGCAGTGCCGGCGTGGACGGCACAAGCATAGGCATCATGCCGCTACCGGCGCGCGGCTACTTTGGCCCGGAGAAGGGCAGCTTTCCGTGAGATGTTCGGATGGCTTCGAGAGTCGGCGGCGGCAGACGAAAGCACCGAGCCAAGCATTCGAGACCCAAGGAGTTCACGAAAGGACACCGAATGCTATGACCAAAATAGTTGAATAAAAATGTTGTGTGATGTTTAAATACATGTCTGCAGAATTCTTTGCGGGTTATGAATCTCGTCAAAAAGGCTCGCGACACAACAAAAAATGGTTTCGTGGAATTCGGTCATTGATTGACCTTACATCCTTCTGCCTATCACGTAGACCGACAAAATACATGAATAAAATCCCAAAAATTTCCCAAACCAAAACAGAAAAGAGAGTTGCACAATATATGCTGTCACAATAAGAGAACGCCTGATGACAACGTTATCCAATCCGGGACTTTTCGTAACGCATGCGCTCGGTTTGCAGATGATCTCTCCCCTCTCCCCTTTCCCCGGCCCCTGCGCTTGGTATCTTTCTGTTATTTGTTCCGCTTCCCATTCAACAGCCGGTCCGTCAGCAGGCCCGCCACCGTGGCCTCGACAATGTGCCGTTTGGTCTTCGTGTGCGGGTTTTTGTCCACGGCCGTGTCGGCCACAGCCGCACCGATGGCCGCCGTGGCCACGCGCCCGCCCTTGCTGCCCGCCCATTGGCCGGGCGTGTTGCGCAGGCGGAACGCCTCGATGGCGCCGGCCGCCAGGGCCGAGGTCACGACCTGCCGGAGCTCGAGGTCGCGGTCGTCGCCAAAGACGTCAAAGGCGCTTCGGCTGCGGCTGGGGCTGCGGCTGCTGTAGGCGCGGCTGCGGCGCCCGCGGGAGTAGGAGCGGTCGTGGCCGCCGTAATACCCGTCACCGTACCCGTGGCTGTCGCCGTCGTGGTACCGCGGCGCCGAGGCCGCCCGGCGGACGCGGTGTTCATGATGTGTGTAGCGATCGCGGCCCCGGTCGCGGCCGTCGCCGTCATAATAGTAGTCGTCCTCTTCGACGTAGCCGCCGCCGCCGCCGCCGTCGTCATAGTACTTGGTTCGACGGCGGTCATCACCGCCGCCCAAGCGGCGGTACCACGGCCGGTCGTCGTCGTAGGCTGTTTTCGGCATTCTGGTTCTTTATTTTGTAGTGATCACTATTTTGTTTCTATGTGTTTTCTTTTGGATCTATCTGGTCTGTTACTCTCCCATCCTTTCCCTCTTCCCTATTAACATATACCCCATTCCGACGCAAGTGGCGAGAGATTGAAGTCATACATCAATGCACCGCCGACCTGCTGTGCTGGGCGTGTGACCGTCCAATTACAAAGTCATGGTCTAGGCCCACTGTCTGCCTTTTCGACGTGTAGAAACGGCTCCTCTTTATTTCCCTGATCTTTTGCATGCTGCGGAGCAAGCCCCGGAGTTTTGTGTGCATCCTATCCTCATCGAATGCATCGGCGGTGACGTACGTTGCATCGGACAATTGTGGCAAAAACGGGCTGCGCGGAGATCTGGTGCTGCAGGTGACGGCACACAGAATTCCCCTTCTTGTTTTCTGCAACAATTCGCGGGCGAAAACGTAGCCACGTCGTCGTACGACCCAAACTCGAGCCCAGCTTGCCGAAAGACAGGAGACGAGAAGGTTGGAGGTTGAGCTTTCAAGGGCGAAAGATGTTAGTGAACGGGAAGTTCCGGGACACTAAACGGCGAAGCCGCCAACAAAGAAGAGGCCCCCTGTGGAAGTTGTAGAATGGACCAACATTTGTTTTTTTTTTATGTGAGACGAAAAAGTCTCAAAGTTCTCTTGTACCTTTATTTTTCTGTATTCCTTGCATTTGTTGCCGTGTCTATCGATGTTCTTTTAATCGTTAAAAAGCAAAAAAAAATGCTCTACGCGAATTGCTACAGTTTTTATTTCTCTTCTCGTGACAGGCGTTCCTAAACTCAACAGCCTTGGTGGTCTTCGTCCCAAGACTTCTTCTCCTTTCGTATGCCCTCCCGTACAAAGTGGAGGGTGGCTGTGGTCAACAAACAGGTGACCACCAGCGGACAACCCCAGCCTTGGCCATTGGAGTCAGTAATTGATGAAAAAAAAAAAAAAAAAAAAAAAAAATTTAAAAAAAAAACCCAAATCCATACGCAATGTCCTCCGGCGCCACAATCAGGACGACCAGCGTCGCGATGCCGCCCACCAGGACCCCCACGCCCCAGAGCCAGTTCATCTGCGCCAGCAGCCGCCGGAACCGCCAGCTCTGCGCCCACCGCACCGCCAGCCGCTGCCGGTAGGCCTTGCCCCCGGCACCGTCCACGCCGACCACGTCCTCGACGAGCGTGTACACGAGCGGCCGGATCGGCGCGCCCTTGGGCACGGAGCTGATGCGGCAGGGGGCGGGGCGGCCGCGCGCGGCCATGTAGCCCGTGGCGAGCAGCACGGTGGCCAGCACCAGGAAGAACACGGTCGACGGCAGCGCCAGCACGCGCGCGCGCGGGTGGGCGGGGACGGAGGCGCCGATGAGCAGGCCCGTCATGGCGGTGAAGACGATGGTCAAGAGGACGTGGGTGGCGTCGAACCCCCAGCGGCCGCCGCCGAGGGGCCGGTAGGTGGACGCGGGCCCGAGGAGGCGCCAGCAGCGGATGGCGAACTCGACGCCGGTGACGACGCCGAAGAAGGAGGTGACGATGGCGAATACTGCAAGAGGTTAGGAGAAGAAAAGAGAGAAGAAAAAGCTCGAAATAGAAAAAAAAAAGAAGAAAAAAGGCTTGAGATAGAAAAAGAAAACGTACAAACGCCCTCACTCAGGTTGGTGTCGTAGCGCAGGGCGTAGTAGAGGGTGACGGGCAGGAAACAAAACTCGGCCATGAGCAGCGCCGTCATGAGCACGAGCTTCCGCCGGTGGTCCCACGGGTTGTAGTCGAGGCTGGTGAGCGCGATCGGCGCGGCGTCGACGAGCGCCCGCGGGCACGGCCCGACGGCGTCGTTGGCGGCCGGGGCCACCGCGGCGCTGCGCGGCCGCTCGTGCATCTCGAGCGCGCCCTTGTCGTTGATTTCGATTTGTTCTTCGATCCGTTCACCACTGGCGGTGTGGTCTAGCGTGTGCTTGGAGCTGGTGGCTTCGTCGGTCGATGTGTGGTCGAGACGGTGCCCCCCTATGGTCGCGTGTTCATCGTTGTTTTCGTCATCGTGGTCGTCGTTGTCGTCGTGTTGTTCGTTGTTGTGATTGTCGTGGTCCTCGTCCTCCGACCGCCGACGAGCCTGCCCCTGGTCATCCAAGCCATCGTCTTGTCGGGGACCGTTTGGCACCGCGTGCTCGTCGTCTTTTCGCTTTTTGTTGTCTGTCGTTAAATAATCCGTAGCCATCATCAGCGTGCACGCAAAACCATGTCTGAAAATGACCACTGAGCCCTGGCGTGTTTAAGGGGCGGAAGACAAAACAGCAACGGCCAGGACGCAGGTGAAAAGGGGGTCATGCCATTCTAAAATAAACGTTTTCCGCCGCCTTCTGGAACCTGAATCTGCGCCGAGACAAAGCACCACCCTGGAAGAAAGTGTCATGTCATACTACGGCCGTGATTGGGTCTAGGCGTGATGTCATGGTTGTCGAGTCCCGTTTTGGGCGTCGCCACAGCAAAGTATCGCCACCGCGTGTCTTTATTTCGTTCTAGTCTTGAACGGCATAACTTTTTATGCAACTTTCCGTCATTTCGTAGAAAACATATTCTTCGGGACAATATATATGTTAGATAAAAAAAATGAAAATTATTACATAGTTTTTCGCTGTCGTGCTGCTATGAAATGCAACAAGTGATATCAAAATCGCAAAATATACCAGAATATACCAAAAAGACAGTACCCAGACTATCTACTACTAACAGATTCAAAAAAAGAAAAATCGCTGCATCTACTACAAAAGACGGCAAACAGATCGCTAGGCTACATTTCCCCTTCAAAAAACTTGATCAGTGTCCGCGCGCCAGAAACTCCCAGTCCCAGATGCGGGTAGCAGATGTGCACGGCGTCTTCAATGGCGCCGAATTTCTCGCGGAACTCGCTCTTCTGGAACAGCTTGAGCTGCTCGGCAAAGAACTCGTAGGTCTTGGAGATGATCTTGGCGCGCATCGTGCCCTGCAGGCTCACGCCAAACTCCACATCCTTGGTAGCGCCGGCACCAAAGGTCACCATCTTGATGCCGGACGCGGCTATGTGTTCGACGGCGCGCGCAATCAAGAGCTCGATCGTGCCGCTGGGCGCGCCGGGGAAGTTGAGCGCGAATTTGATCTGGCAGCCGTTCTCCGGCGACAGGTCGTGCAGCACGACCAAGGCCGCGACCTCGCCGTTCTTGTCCTCGGCCCACAGGAAGCGCCGGTGCTCGAGATCCACCCACGGGCGCACCTCGGTAATGTGGGCCTGCTTGCCCTTGCGGTTGGCCTTCCAGTCCAGGATGCGCTTGTCGCACCGCTCGCGCACCAAGTCGGGGACGGGCTCGCCCTTGTCGATGACGTGGACGATCACGCCGGCGTCCTCGGCCTGCCGCTCCTTCTTCTTCACCCGGTGCATCTTGTCCACGGAGATGCGCTCCTCGGCCACACACGTAATGGTGTTCCAGCCGAGTTTCGAGTCCAGGATGTCCTTGACGGGCGTCGATACGAGCAGCCAGATCGGGCGCAGGTCGATGGTCTTGCGGAGGTCGCGCAGAAACGACGAGATCACGAGCGCGTACTGCCGCTTGTCGCACAGCGGGTTGCCCATGATCAAGGCATAGCCATTTTCTTCGGCATAGCCGATGGCGGCGCCCGTGGCTTTGTGGCGCCAGACTTTGTACCGGTCGTCCAGCCAGCTGGTGTTGGTGGCGTCGCCGTAGTTTGCAATGAGCTTCTCAACGGGCGGGAACTCGACCGACTTCGGGTCCGCTTCGTAATCGATGGCATACTGGATCGTGTCGGCCTCGGGGTGCGTCAACCGCTGCGTTGTGTTGGGGGGCTTTTCGGGCAGCGCCTTGGGGTCGCGCGGAAACAGCGTGGCGTTGCGCACGTCGTGCAGGTTCAGCATGAGGTACAGGAGCCGCTCCAGGCCGATGCCACAGCCGGCGTGCGGAAGCACGCCCCACTCGAAGCCCTGGACGTACTCCTCCATGTCGGCCGGATCTATGTTGGCGTCCTCCATGCTCTTTTTCAGAGCACGGACGTCGTGGATGCGCTGGCCGCCCGTTGTGATTTCCTGCCCGCGCAGAAAGATGTCAAACGAGTTGGTGTACTTGGGGTCGTCGGCGTCGAGGTGCGTGTAAAACGGTCGTGCCGAGCGCGGAAACTTGTCCAGGATGTAGTAGTCGGTTTGGTGCTTGTCCTTGATGAGCTGCCCGAGCCGGACTTCGGCGGGCGTGCTGAGGTCCGCCAACGGCGAGACCGGGTTGCCCTGGTCGTCGGTCCAGCCCGATTCGTTCAAGAGCTGCACGGCCTCCTTGTACGGCAACACCAGCGTCTTGTCTGGGATCACGAGATCGTCGTGCGGAAAGTGGGTTTTCACGAGCTCAACCTCGCGCCGGTTGCGCGCGTACACGCCCTTGATGATGGTCTTGATGAGGTTGTCGATCAGGTCCATGGCCTCGTAGTAGGTCTTCTGGATCACCATCTCGAGGTCGAGGCCGACGTACTCGGTCAGGTGGCGGTGGGTGTTGCTGTTTTCGGCACGGAACACGCTGCCAATCTCGAACACGCGGCCCAAGTCCGCCGATATGCACAGCTGCTTGGCCAGCTGCGGGCTCTGCGCCAAGTACACGGTCCGGTCAAAGTACCGCACCTGGAACACCTCGGCACCCGACTCGGTCGCGGCCGGCTGCAGCTTGGGCGTGTGGACCTCGATGAAGCCCTGGGCTGTGAGGGTGGAGCGGAAGAGGTCGCAGATGGTCGAGTTGATGCGCATGATGGCATGCATGGTGGGGGTGCGCAGGTAGCTGATGCGGTTGGCGGTGCGCATGTGTGTCGGGTGCACGTACGTGACGGCGTGCGTCTCCGGGTCCTCCTCGACGCGGTCAATGTTGTACACGTCGATAGGCAGGTTCTCCTCGAGGCCGACGAGGACGAACATGGCGTCCACGAGCAGCTCCGCGGTCTGTATGGAGCAGCCGTGGATGGGCACCTTGGGCGCCTGGAGGACGCCCTCGACGCGCACGAGGCACTCGGTCGACAGACGCTCCGCCCAGCGCACAAAGTTCTCGGACACGACGTCCCGCCGGCACGCAATGACGCCCTGCACGGTGTCCACCTGCTGCCGGAAGACGACAAAGGCGAGCTTGGCGCTGACGGACCGCACGTGGTGCAGCCGGGCCACGAAGCGCACGGTCGTGCCGAGCTGGATGCTGGGAAACTGCTCGAGCGGCGTCCCCTCCTCGCCCGACAGTGCGCCCGCCAGCGCGCCGTCCTCGGTCGTGCTGGTGCCGTACCGGGCACGAATGTGGGGGGGGTCTTCGGCGCGGCTCTGGTTCTCGTTCTCTTCGCGCCGCAGCCGGATGTTCTCCTTTTCCTGCTTCCTCTCCTGCTCGAGCATCTTCTCCTTTTTCGCCTTCTCGGCTTGCTTCAGCTCCTTTGCCTGTTCCAGCGCCGACGTGTGGCCCAGCCGGAGGTTCGAGATGTGGTTCTTGGCCGACGAGTGGCCGACCAGCCGGTTGAGCTTCAACAGCGGCTTTTTCAGGGAGCCCGGCGACATGATGGCGGAGGGGACAGTTGTTTAGTTACAAAGGGTATTCGTTGCGACCATGAAATACGGGCAGAATTTGGATAAAGATAAATTTGAAATTGAAGCCAAAAATAAACAAAAAAATGACGATCTCGATACGTAACAAAAAGTTTTCTTGGAGGGGGGGAACAGACAAAAAAAAAAAGAAATGACTGTCAGTCCACCTGTGTTTTATATGGCGGTTGCCTTTTTCGGTCGTTCCCTGCCGGATGTTGGCGGAAAGGGCAAGAGCACGAGCGGACTAGGACGGATCGCCAGGATAGCCAACGGGAGTTGGATGACGATGGCCTGCAGGGGCTCTCGCTGTCAAAGAGACAAAATCTGCAGTCGCTCGTGGTCAGTCAGTCACTCCTTCCCTGAAATCCGAGCTGTTTGCTTCCCGCGTTGCCGGAGAGCCCGTGACGTCAGTAACCGCAACGGGCGAACCGACCAAAAACGTGCCTTCCCCTTCCAACGTCATGACCTCCCCATAACAAAGAAATAAAACAATAATACAGATCCTTTTACCGTTGCCGCCAGATCACGTAATACACTTCAGGCCAGGCACCACCCTGTGCCATTGACGATTATCGAGGCGAACGTTTTTTGAGGCGAATATTGGAACACGCCAACGACCTCTGCCCACAAAGCGTTTGGGTAACATGCCACCGTTAGGCTTTTCGTCTTTACCCTTTTTAGACGACACCCAGTTTTGTTAGTTTCCGCGGCTATGACGAGGTTGGTTCATTCCGGGTGGCGAACATTTCCCTGAAACGGCGGTTTTTTGGGGTTGTCTCCCTTCTTTTACTTTTCGCGGTAAGGGATGTCGCGGTAAAACGGACGACAAGCGTTTTGACGGGATATCGAATAACGCAAGAGAACCAATTGATAAGGGCCTGGCAGAAGAACCGGGCCGGGGCCGATCGACACCTGTTTCCGGGGGGGCGACATCCTTTCGTCACCAATTCTTACCTCTTGTCTTTTAAGACGCGGAGATTGCAACGCCAGCTTTGTGCCAGTCAAGAGATGGCACGTCGTACACGGGACGATTCTGCGGGCTAGAACATTGCCTTTTGACATGCTGGCTCAAATTGGTCGCAAGAAACCGCTGCCATTTATGTTAGCCCTGATCAAAGATCTTACAAACGAGGAGAAGCACAAGACAAAAGTTCCATGGCTGCATCGGAGGACACGGCGGCGAAGAGAAAGGAAAGCGATGCGCACGCCAAGAAGGACAAGAAGAAGGCGGCGAAGAACAAGAACAAACCCGACGTGAAGGCCGCGGCCAGCAAAGCACCACGCCACACAAGCGTGGCTGGGATTCCGGTCGGCCTGGCGGACCCGCAGGACGACCCGGGACGCGAGGCCCAGGTGCCCGTGAGCCAGCGGCGGTTCACGGCCGCCGACAAGACCACGCCGACGCCGCCGTCGCGCTGGTCCCTGCGCATGTCCGCCGCCGGCTGGCGCGCGGCGCAGTACGTGGGCATGTCGCTGCACTACCTCGCCTCGCCGCGGCCGCCGGCGCCCGCGTTCACGCGGACGATTCCGTCGACCCTGTCCCCGCGCCCGGGCACGCTGACGCTCCATTTTTACACACCACCTGGTTACAAAGCAAAGGACGGCGGCGACAACAACAGCAACAACGTCGACGACAACGACACTGTTTACCCCGCGGTGATCAACTTCCACGGCGGCGGCTTCGTGCTGGGCTCCGGCACGGACGACGCGCGGTTCTTTCGGTATCTTTTGACGCACAGCGGCGCCGTCGTCGTATCCGTGGACTACCGCCTGGCACCCGAGCACCCGTTCCCCACGGCGGTCGAGGACGGCGCCGACGCGCTGCTGTACGTGATCCGGAACGCGGCCGCATTGCGCATCGACCCGATGCGGCTGGCCACGTCGGGCTTCTCGGCGGGCGCCAACTTGTGTTTTACGTCGTTGCTGCGTCTCGGCGCGTACGCGGCCGAGGCGGACGCACGGGAGCCCGAGGCGCCTGACGAGCCCGACGAGGCCGGGGCGGGCGACGCTGGTGCGGCAAGCACAACAAGACGGCCACCGCCGCCGCTGCCGCCCGTGTCACCGCGGGTGCCCGACCACCGCGTCGTGGCGGCGGTTGCGTGGTGCCCGACGCTGGACTTTACGTTGAGCCGCGCGGAGCGCCGCGCGGCCTGCACGCGGCCGGACCAGGCGCTGCCGACGACGCTCACGGACCTGTTTGACGCGTCGTACTTGTACCCGCCGGACCTGGATTTGCGGGACCCGTGCTTGTCGCCGGCGCAGGCGACGGACGTGCGCCTGGCGCGGGACATGCCGCAGCACGTCCAGCTGTACACGTGCGAGTGGGACATGCTGCAGCGCGAGGGCGCCGACTTTGCGGCGCGCCTGGGGCGGCCGCCGCTGGACCGCAACGTGTTCTACAAGATGATCCCCGGGGTCCCGCACGGCTGGGAGAAGAGCCCCAACCCGCTGAAGCTGGCGGAAGGCTCGGAGGACCTATACCGGGAGTGCGGCAAACGGCTGAAGGCCGTGTTTGATGCGGCGGCGGGGCGGCCCCGTGAGGCGAGTGACGCTGCGGAGTAGACAGCATGCTCTTTTTTCCCGCTGTTACGGGCCTACGCATCAGCGGGAATGCGAGAGTCAAACATGGCTCTTTTGTTTGGAAGCCTTTCGAGGTTTTGCACAAAAGCATCGTTGCGGTTTCTTCGCGCGCTTTAGCATCCATAAAAAAATGTAGAATTAAAGAGATGAAAGTAAGCCCAAAAAGAAAAATGTGAAAAGAAAGATGAAATTTTTTTTTTTTTTTTTTGCTTTATCTCCATCATGCCGTCCGACCCATTCGTCATTGTCATGGCAACTCGTGCCGCGGCGGTGCTTCGGGGACCTCATACACAGCATTCGGGGCGGGCGCGTTCTTGTCGGCCGCGTCGTAGGCGCCGCGGCTGTCGCCACCTCCGTGCTGGGCCGGCAGCCGCCGCTTGCGGCGCTGTGAGACGAACAGAAAGACCAGGGCCGCGAGCAGGCCGAGACCGCCGACGACGGAACCCACCGCGATGCCTGCAATGGCGCCGCTACTCAGACCGGTCGACGACGGATGGGGCGGTGCCGTCTGGGACGGCGTCCCAGACGGGTTGCCGGTGCTGTGCGTCGGGGCGGACAAGGGGGGTGACGACGACGATGTGGAGAGGAGGTCGGTGGGCTGGTGGACGAGCTGGAACAAGGGCGCATAGAGCGTGACGGTGTCGATGTCGAGGGTCGTGGCGGGCACGGTGGTTGTGCCGACGGTGGTCGCGGACACAAAGACGACGGTGGGCACGGCGGCGTAGTGGAAGCCGTTGCTGCTGCCGGACGCGCACTGGACGGCGGGGAAGGAGCTGGTCGACGCGTAGCTGACGCAGGTCTGGCCGGCGCCTATGTTCAGGCACGTGTAGTCTCTAGACGCCGGGCGGGATCAGTCAAAGAACAACGAAGGCAGCATTCTCTCTCTCTCTCTCTCTTTCTCTCTCTTTCTCTCTAACTCCTTTGTACACTCACGTGGGACAGCACCCGACAACGGTCTCGCTGGCCAGGGGTACGTATTCAAAGACGAAGCCGGCGGTCGCCGAGCCGGTCGCCGTGCAGGCCGTGGCGTAGCCGACGGGGCACTCGAGGCCCGGCGAGTAGTAGCCCCAGCCGCCAAAGGCGACGGCGGTCGTGACGTCCGGGTTGGACCGCGCGGGCCAGCAGTCGGGGTTGTCCTCGACGCCCTGGTCGTTGTTGGGATTGTCGCTGCAGACCTGGCCCTGCCAGGCGACGTTGCAGGTGCTGCATTGGAGGACGTTGACGGTGCAGCTGGCCGGGTAGGTGAAGGGGGTGGTGAGCGGGCCGAGGTTTGTGCGGGAGCGGGTGGCCATGGCGGCGGTCAGTGTCTGCGTGTCTGCGTGTCTGCGTGTCCGGAGAGCGTTCTGTGGGCCAACGTTGTGCCTCTGCGTAGCTGTCCGCAACCCCTAAGAGGGTGCGTCCCAGACGTCGGGGACGTCAATGTCAAACTGGTGAGAAGCAAAAGGCGTCTCCTCAGATACAAGACCTCGCGGGCGACTTCTCCCGAGCCGATCCAATGGCACGCAATCTCCGGGAAGACCACGACAACAGCGGACGTCGTTCACGCAGAGTTGAAGAGGAAAGTTACGGCGGTAGCGGAAAACGGCATAAACGAAAGAAAAAAAGAAAAAAGAAAAGAAACGGAAAGGAGAGACGGTGACGGAAGACGAAAATCAGCACATGGTCAGTTCGTGAGGTTGGCCCACAAGGGGGCCTACGGGCTGTGCCACCAGGACACACGCCCAGGGTACGGAGGCTCCCTGTTACCCTTCTCCCCCCCTTTTACGGACTAGGGGTGAATCCTTCACCGTTACCAGCATCCGGTTGGCCAACAGGATGTCGACGAGTCGCGAAGCACAGAGTTGTACCCAGTACGGGTACGACGCACCTTGACGTCGCCGAGGAAAGGATAACACACATTTTGCAATGGACGCCGAGCTCTGGACTCTGTGAAGGGTGGACTGATGCAACAGCGGAGTATCACAAAGTACTTCCTCAAAACAAAGCAAACGGCCACTTGCCCGATGTGAAACCAAATGTGCTGCGAGGCGCAGTCGAGGATGGCACAGCGCTGCCGCGGGGGAAACAGAATGAAAAAGAGACACACCAGTCGGCTACAGTACGCACTGATAAGTACTCCGTACCCATTTTCCTTTATTCTTCCTTCTACAGTACTTCCCCAGTTATCTGACAAGTAGTTATACCCGGAGCGTCCTCGTAGGAAAAAAACCTGGAAAAACACTGGAGCGGGCCGTCATGAAAACAATCCTCCACAGCCAGTAACGGCCCGCGTGTGATGGCAAAAGGTGGACAACGACCTACTCACATCCATTCACAATAAGACAATGTTGCAATCAACGTACGGTTGCCTTGCGGAGGCTCCATTGACGGCCAAAAAAGAGCGAATCGAGGACAGACTTTTAAGATGAGGCTCGAGGCGAGGCGTACGGATATGGAATAGCGGCCATCCTACGTGCTAGGCACGGACGCTTGAACCGGGAACGGCGCCTATTTTGAGGGGGGAAAAAGGAAAAAAGCTTGGTTGATGGGTTCCGGCGAACCAAAAGGATCAGGGGGGGAGGTCAACACGCAGTTTTGCCCTGGTAGGGCCGGCCAATGGGGCCAACAGGCTGTTATCTATCGTTCGCTGATCCCGGCAGAACCAGAGAGAACGGCTGGCTAGGCTTCCTGTCATTCGTCCTCCGTAGGTTTTGCTCCGTATTCTCTGTACGGCGGGACTGACCAGATGAGACAGAGCAAGCACCGCGTGCAGCATCACCGAGAAGGAGCCCAAGACGACGATGACCACCGCCGCACCATCCATGCAACTTTCAGCCCTGTCGTGATCCGCAACGGTCTCCCGAGGTCTTTGGCTAGGAACCCGTCCGTCGGCCACGTTCACGGTCCTCGGAGCGGATCCAGGGGCTGGGCGTCTTGGCACCACGAGGCAATGCGCATCCCCAAAACGCAGCCGCGTCCACTGGAGACCGATAAAAGGCTCGCTACTGCTGCTGCCCTCTGTTCGAGCGTGCTCGTACTCCGTGCTCGTCGCTGGTCCGCCAACTTGTGCGCGATGGCTACCAGCAAACGCCCAACACCGATCAGAAATGGCTACACTGTACAACATCAAATGCAGCCACCTGCGAAACCAGCCACGCTCGTATTGAGAACATCTTTTTCTCTCACAGCCTTGCTGCGGTTGGAACACGAGCAAACCCAAAGGGCGACCACAAACTTTTCCGTAACCCGTATGGCCATCAACATCAACAGCCCGTGCATAAAGGGGTAAGGCCTCCGCCTAAACGGGCGACTTCATGGATTCAAAGAGCAAAAACGGTCAATTAACGCGAGGCTAACGAAAGAAAAGGACAGGTCGATTTTTTACGCCTGCTGGCGGCAGCGGGACGCCATTCCCCAGTGATGTCGATCCCTACTTCGCTTACTTTCGCCCGTAACGCGGCACCGGTTTTCTTGAAGAAACCGGGAGACCTTCTGTCCTGAGAACTTACTCTGACGACATTTATGTTATCAACAAGGCGCATACCGAAGCGTCAGCTCGTTCACGTATCAAACAGACAGATGGGGCTGCGCCTTAACGAGAGATGTTGGGCATGACCGACGAAAGAGGAAACTCTCCGAACTAAGCGTCTGTTGCGTTTAGTGCTAACGCGTCACTTGAATTAAGAAAGGCTAGAATTATGCATTTATGAAAATTGGACGGCGTTCGGTGTGGCCGAACGGGTCTTCCGTCGTTTTCACAACGTCTTGGCGTGCTTGGCGATGTCAGCGCAACGGGTCTTCCTACGTCGTAGCGGCCTCTTTTCCATTTTACTTCGTCGCTCGATGCCCTAATCTGGTCAGAGCCCGGGCGAACCCATCTGTCCGGCCTCTCAATGTCTCCCGGCGCGAGGACAGGTGGCAGTGGTGGGAGCCGCTCCGTGGGCAGTCTGACCGGCAGCCGGAGCCGGCGCCAAATTAACCATCCGAGAAACGCTCCACCAAAAGTGCCCGAGATCGACGCTAGTTGTAAACCGGCAGGGAACCATAACGGCGCAACAGCCGGCGGCCGGCAATTCAAACCAACTAATTGGATTAATACGCGTCCGCTACCAAGACAAGACCAGCGTTATGCATACAAGGGAGAGTAGTACAGTAGGAGTATTACAACGTGCACCGCATGGGCGAAGGGCGCATTGATCAAGACCTCGCCGCCGAGCCTTCGTATTCGTATCCTCGTCCTATAAGAAGAAGCGCTGTCCCGCAAGCAAGCCGACAGGAGAAAGAAAAGCCACACTCGTGAATAACAGGTGAAGAAAAAAGAAAAGAAAACAAAAAGGAAGAGATTCAAAAAAGGAAAAAAATTTGGCAACGAAAGAACAAAGAGTCATAAACGAACCGCCAGACATGGCCCCCGAAGGTTCCATCCTCGTCACCGGCGCCAACGGCACGCTGGGCTCTGCGATCGTCGGCAAGATCGTGGCCAACGCCGACTGGGCCGCTCGCTACCACGGCCTCTACACGGTGCGCGACCCGGCGACGGCCAAGACGCTGCAGAGCGTTCTGAAAAAGGCGCCCGCCGCCCACGCCCACGACACCGTAGCGCTCGACCTCAGCCGGCTGCAGTCGGTGCGTGACGCGGCCGCCGACCTGCGCGCCCGCGTCGCGGCCGGCACGCTGCCGCCGATCCGGGCGCTGGTCTGGAACGCCGGGTTCCAGGAGCCGGCCACGCAGACGTTTACCGACGACGGCTACGACATGACCTTCCAGGCCAACTACCTGGGCCACTGGCTGCTGACGGTGCTGCTGCTGGGCAGCATGGACAAGGAGCACGGGCGCGTGGTGATTGTGGGCAGCTGGACACACGAGTAAGTGGTGGTGGTGGTGGTGTTTTACTCTGGAGGGAACTTTCGCTGACCAACAGCACCGAGGACGCACGCAACAAAGTGGGCGGCCCGGACTACTACTCCGACCCCAAGTGGGCGACCATCTTCACCGACACCGAGTCGCTCGCAAAGGGCACGTACAGCAGCGCCAAGGACGATACGACCGGCAGGGCCGGCATGCGGCGGTACGGCGCCGGCAAGCTGTGCGAAGTGATGATGATGTACGTCTTTCGTGTCTTTTCGTGTCTTTTTTTCTTTTTCTTTTTCTTTTTCTTTTTTCTTGTTGTTACGCATACCTAACAACACACAGCCGTGAACTGCAGGAACGCCTCGACCGCGACCCGGCGCTGTCCAACGTTTCCGTGCTCGGCGTCGATCCCGGCGGCATGATGACGACGCTGATGCGCCACGGCAACTACTGGTTTACGCACCCGCTGGTGGCCAAGACGCTGATGGCGGGCGTGACGTTCGTCGCGGGCCTCGTCGACCGCAACGGGCCGATGCGGCCGCCGACCCGGTCGGCCGGCGACGTGCTCCAAGCCGCCCTGGCCACGGCGCCGCCGCCGCTCAGCGCGCACCCCAAGGGCCTGTACTTCAACGGCAACGCGCCCTCTACCACGGGCGCCGAAGCGCGCGACCCGGCCAAGACGGGGGCGCTGTGGCGGGGCAGCGACCGTCTTGAAAGCGTGGAATTGAGAGCCAAAAGAAAAGAGGAAAATGATAATCAAAAAGCGCAGCGCAACCTATTAAGAATGCTTTTTTTTTCTTGTCTATCGTTGTCTACTCTGTACCATATCCATTTCTTGATTTTATCTATTTTTTTTTCTTTTATACCTAGTTTAGAGAAACAACAACATGCTTTTCACAATACCCATGGTCATGCTTCCGCCTCGTCGTTTTGCTGCGGTTGCGGAGGTTCCACCTTGTTAAGGGGTTTTTCGCCGAGGATCAGGGCAAGGAAGAACGCCGTCGACGAGAAGAAGAGAGAGACAGCTGCGTCGCGTGTTAGCAGAAAAAAATAAGCATACAGACAGACAACAACCATCATTGACCTCAACTGGAACAGGTCCACGTACTGTGGCTCCACCACAAGCTGTCCACGTATGCGTCGACAACGGCGGCCTTGACCGCCCCCGTCAGGGTAGCAAGGTATTCGATGTTGGACAGGGCGTTTCTGTAGATCTAATTTTTTCGATATTTGTTAGCTTCTGCGTCGGACATGACCAGTTGTTTTACCTCCACGTCACTCACCTCGGCGCGCTGGGCTGCATCCAAGCCCAGGCCGAGCAAACGGCTTTGCAGACCCCATTTCAGCGTCTCCTGCGTCGTGGTGCTCACGCACGTCAGGCCGACAATTGACGCGCAGGTGCCGGACAGGTAGAGGATCGAAATGGCCGGTGCCAGGTGACCCGCGGGGACGACGGCCTGCAGCGAAATAAACACGGCACTCTGGACGATGCCGGTCCCGAAGCCGCTGTGTTGAATCAGCCACGAAGTAGGGAACGGGAGGGAAGATTTCAGAAATCAAATACCCACCCTGGCACAATGTACAACGACTCGGGCCAGTTCGTGTGCCCCTTCCAGCGCAGCAGCAGCAACAAATACGACAGGCTCGACGACAGGGCGGCCAGTCGGATCAAGTTGCGGTACCGGCCCGTGGCCTTGATGTACAGGCCCGACAGGATGCCGCCAACGGCGTTGCCGACCACAGCCGGGAACAGGTGCGCACCCGCCACCGTGTTCGACACGTCGGCGGACGCTTTGAAGTACAGGGGAACCGAGAACATGAGCTGACAATTAGCGGGGACTGAGAAAACGTATGAAAAGGGGGAAAAGGGGGGGGGGAAAGAAAAAAAAACGCACCCCCAGCTGCGCAGCCATTTGGCACATCTGGATGGCGATGGACAGGTTGGCGTCGCGGAGGCGAAAGAGGGTCAGCGGCACGACGGGGTCGGTGGCGCGCCGCTCGGCGCGGACAAAGAGCACCAGCAGCACGGCGGAGGCGGCAAACAGGCCCGGGACGAGCGGCGCGCTCCAGGGCACCTTGACGCCGCCAATCTCCATGGGCACGAGGAAGGCCAGAAGCCCGAGGGCGAGCAAGCCGGAGCCGAGGAAGTCGATGCGCCGGAGCCGTGACCAGGCCGTGGGTGTGGTTGTTGATGATGACGACGGAGAACCCGCCCCGGCATGCCCGTTCTTAATAACGCGGCTCGCCTTGTCGGGCAGGTAGACCATGCACAGCAGGATGGCCACCAGCATGAAGGGGACCTGGCCGATGAAGGACCAGCGCCAGCCGATGACGTCGGCGAGCCAGCCGCCGAGGGGGCCGCCGAGGCTGCGGCCGGTGGTCGCGACCACGTTGACATAGGCGCGCCAGCTGGCGACGTCGCGGATCGGGAGGAGGTCTGTTCGTGTCAGTTTTCGTTTGCCTTCTTTCCTCCGTCCGGATACTCCCACGCTCACTGACCAGAGATGAGAATCGAGACGAGGGCGGTCATACCCGCCCCGCCGGCTCCCGAGATGACCCGGCCCAGGATGACCTGGAACATGGACTTGCCGGCGCCGCTGCGGCGTGTCAGTTGGAAAATGACCATTTTGTTGCTGTTATTGTATCACGTCTAGACTTACACGAGGGTACTGTATCGTGTTAGCCGGGCCTGTGAACCACGAAGAAAAAGAGTCCAAAAAAGAAAACAAGAAATTGCAACACACCATCCGCCAGTGAAGAATACATAAGATACGAGCACCAGGTTCTTGCGGCCGTAGATGTCGCTGAGTTTTCCGTACTGCAGGCCGTGTTAGTCCTTTCCGCTGCGCCTCTTCCGCCGTTCGTCGCCTCTCATCCCACGCGGGACGGCCAAATCCAACCCACCATGGTCTGCGTCGCCGCCGAGGCCAAAATGAAGCCGCTGAACAGCCAGCTCGAGCTCTCGAGGTCGTGGAACTCGGACGCGATCACGGGGTGCGTGGCCAGCACCAGCGAGCCGTCCGCGTTGGACACGAACACGCCGATCATCAACACCAAGACGACGCGGGCGACGGTGGCGTAGTTGTCGTTCTTGTTGCTGCCGGGTTCGTTGGGCTTTTGTGTGGCGGCGGCGGCGGCTGCCTCGGCTTCAATGTCCCGGAGGAGCGACGTGTCCGTGGACAGGGACTCGGTGAAGCTCGGCCGGCGGTGGCTAGCTTGGTCATCGTCGTCATCGTCGTCGTCGTCGTCGCCGCTTGAGGCGGTCGTGATGTGCACTTCGGTGCCGTTCTTTTTGCTGGTACTGCTACTGCTGACGACGGACACGGCTGACAGGGTCTGGACGGACGAATGAGCGGCGGGCGGCGGGAAGGCCAGCAAGGGGGAACGCTCGTCCGGACCGCCGGCAGCGATAGCGTCGCCGGCCATGATGGCACTGGAAGAGCGGCAATTGGAAAAGGGGGGAAAAAAGCAGTAAATCGTGAGCAAGTCGATGTTAGGGAGAGAGAAAGAAGAATGTAAATATGAAGCACAAATTGCCACGCCGAACAAAAGACGTCTCGACTTTTACACAAAAGCAAAACAATTAATTGGATTTCATGAGGAACGTATAAGTAGGACATAGGGCGAGGATACCGGAGGATAGGATGTAAGTGGACGCGGAATTACAGATATGTGAAGAGACTGTGAACCCTTCACGGAGGGTGAGTCGTTGGGAAGGGTCGGTGAACCGCAGGCCCGTCCCCCTGCACGAGAAGGGAATAGACAGAAAAAAATACGCATACATGCAAGCAACGAGATCAATAAACGGGGTGGGTGGCCTGAGTCACCGCTGGACGATGTAAGACGGTCCCACGCAGGAAACGGCTCGTCGGATCAGGCACGACCGGCGGCGTCTTCCAAGGGGAAGGGGGGATGTAGAGGGAGCAAGAAGAGGGAACGACGGGAAAAAAGAGTATGATGGTCCAAAACAGAAACTGGCTGGCAGATCTCCTTCCTATGACTACCTCTTCCCCGGTGCAGCCCGTCCAGCAAGGACGACGTCCCCCGTCCCCCCGATATAGGAGCACTTGCCACCCACACTTGTCCCGTGTAAGGCGATGTAATGAAGACTGGAAGAAGAGACGGAAGAGTATTTTGTCTACGTTGTTTGGGGTGTCTTCTTGTTTGCCCATGAGTCTTTTTGATCAGAGACCATCAAGCTACCCGTTTTCTGTCTGGCCCTGTCATTTTGCCATGTATAAGAGTTTACATGCTACAGAAGAAACACTTGAAAATACATCGAAGCAGCTACAAAGCCTTCTCTTGATTTACACAGCCAAAAAAAGAAAAAAGAAAAAAAAGAAACCGAAGGCGAGAATTGTCAAGCAGAACGTAGTCTAGGCCCCGACCAGGGGCACTCATTTCAATGAAGATACCTTCTTCTTCTTTTCTTTGATATTTCTCCCTTCATTTTATTCAAATTTTCTCATCCAATGGCCTCACAGACTGTGGCGTGCGCACGCAAGATGGCGACATCCGCGTTTAGTACTCATTCGGACGGTTTCTGGCTCGATTTTTCTTCTTTTTCCTCGTTTATTTGTTCTCGCCGCTGATGGCCAACCCGCCTTGGGACCCGTTCCAACCAACCAGTGCCGCGGTTGTCGCCGGCCATTGGCACCGTCCGCTTCATTTTTTTTTTCTCCTTGACAAACCTTTGTTCCTTTTCCGCCAACCTGGCAACCCCCTCCCCACGTCTCCCGTCCGCGTCCGTGGAACCCGGTTGCTGGCATCTTGCGTGCGCGGGATGTGGGGGAGCTATCATGGCGATATGTCTACGCAAAAGTCAATTTCATTTTGTTTTTGGTACGAAAAGTGGCTGTCTCATCGGGTCGGCTTCAAGAGTGCTGCGTGTTTGCGCCGATGGAGGAGCTCTACCGGAGCTTGTGTAATCAGCGCCGCGGATCGCGTCATTGTGAGACGCCCATTTTCTCGCAAGTATCTCGCGTACAGCGGGCAGCAATATTGTTTACGCATTGGCTTGAGCCAATTCACCTGCAGCAAGCGAGCAGGGACAGGCTGTTGTTACCTAATTGAAGAAGCAATGCGTTGAAAGGCCAAACACATTCGTCCGTGGCAAACGAACCCGCCAAACAACGAGATGCTGCAAGCAGTATCACGGCCATCCCAACCGGGTCTAGCCGGTCGAGCAAAACAAAAATGGGAATAGATGGGGAAGAAATGGCCGCTTCGACGTCGGGGGTTGTCCGCTCGAGACGCCGACGTTGTGCCACTGTGCCTGGACAGGTTGGATACATAGACGTCGGCCGGTCCGCACTGGCTGGTGGAAGAGCTTCCTGAGGTGACGAGCTCACCTGGCCTCCATTTTTTTTTTCTTTCTTTTTCTTTTCAAAAACAACCACCGTTCTGTCCAATTGAACATCCTGCACATCAATTGACCAGCCCGTTGCATCACCAAACCATGCAGCTCACGCTTGCTGCTGTCTTGGCCACGGCCGCTGTCGTCGCCACGGCCTCGGCTGCGGCTAACACGCCGGCCGGCGGCCGGCACGATCACGTCGACAGTGGTGCCGGTGCCGGTGCCGGTGCCGGTGCCCTCCGTGACCAGAGCCGTCTCGGCTTTCTGAGCCCCGACGTGCTCGACGAGCTGGCCCGGCACCGCCATCACACCGGCCGCCGGCCCAACATCGTCTTCATCATCACCGACGACCAGGACCTGCACCTCAACTCGCTGGACTACCTGCCCTACGTCAAGAAGCACCTCCGCGACCAGGGCACCCTCTACCGCCGCCACTTCTGCACGACGGCCGTGTGCTGCCCGTCGCGGGTCTCGCTATGGACCGGCAAGCAGGCCCACAACACCAACGTCACCGACGTCAACCCGCCGCACGGCGGTTACCCCAAGTTCGTCAGCCAGGGCCTCAACGAGAACTACCTGCCCGTCTGGCTGCAGGAGGCCGGCTACAACACGTACTACACCGGCAAGCTGTTCAACGCCCACACCGTCGAGAACTACAACGCGCCGCGCGCCCGGGGCTGGACCCAGTCCGACTTCTTGCTGGACCCGTTCACGTACCGCTACCTCAACGCCTCCTACCAGCGCAACGGCGACCCGCCCGTCAGCTACGAGGGCCAGTACACCGTCGACGTCCTCGCCGAGAAGGCCTTTGGCTTCCTCGAAGACGCCGCCGCCGCCGGCGAGGCGGAGGGCACGCCGTTCTTCCTCGGCATCGCCCCCGTGGCGCCGCACAGCAACGTCGAGCTCACGGTGGACCGCGGCCGTGGCGGCGATTTCCAGGACATCATCGACGCCAAGTTCACGCCGCCCGTCGCGGCCCAGCGCCACGAACACCTGTTCGCCGACGTCGCCGTCCCGCGCACCGCGCACTTCAACCCGGCGCAGGCGTCCGGCGCCAGCTGGATCCGCCGCCTGCGCCGCCAGTCCCCGGACAACGTCGCCAGCAACGACCACTTTTACCGCCAGCGCCTGCGCGCGCTGCAGTCCGTCGACGAGCTCGTGGACCGCCTGTTCGGCCACCTCGACCGCCTCGGCCTCACCGACCACACGTACGTCTTTTACACCACCGACAACGGCTTCCACATCGGCCAGCACCGGCTGCAGCCCGGCAAGGAGTGCGGCTTCGAGGAGGACATCAACATCCCGCTGATCGTGCGCGGGCCGGGCGTCCCCGCCGGCCGCGTCTCGCAGGCCGTCACCACCCACATCGACCTCGCGCCCACGCTGCTGCAGCTGGCGCGCGCCCCCGCCCGCGCCGACTTTGACGGCGAGCCCATTCCGCTGACGGCCCACGACCTCGACGCCGCTGCCGTCGACGACGGGTCCGGCCGCCACGAGCACGTCACCGTCGAGTACTGGGGTTTCGCCGCCTCCGAGGGCGCCTACTGGTACACCGACGAGAACCGCATCGTGGTGAACAACACGTACAAGGCCGTGCGCATCATCGGCCGCTCGTACAACCTGTACTACGCCGTCTGGTGCAGCAACGAGCACGAGCTGTACAACCTGGATGTGGGTTTTTGCCTCCTGCTGATGATTCTCGTCGTCGGGGATTTTTTTCTTTTGCCTCTTGCTAACCTACAACCAGACTGACCCCTACCAACTGCACAACCTGCTCGGCAGCAGCACCGACGGCAGCGGCGCCTCGTCTGCCACGACGCTGCTGGACGTGCCCCTGGCCAAGGTGGCCGCCCGCCTGGACTCGCTGCTGTTCGTGCTCAAGTCTTGCAAGAGCCGCGGCTGCGTGCGGCCCTGGGACGTGCTGCACCCGGACGGCGACGTGCGCAACCTGCGCGAGGCCCTCGCGCCCGAGTTCGACAGCTTCTACGAGGTCGAGCAGCAGCGCGTGTCCTACTCGCGCTGCGAGCTGGGCTACCTGGTGGACGCAGAGGGTCCGCAGTTTGAGCACGACGGCGTCGTTTACCGCCACGGGGCGAAGTGGCACGAGTGGGTGTAAGAGGAGGGGGGCCAAGGGCTCCCTGGATGAGGCAAAAAGACCAAGCCAAGGGCCGAGAAGGGGGGAAGAATAGAAGGGTAAAATGACAACAGCAGAGAGAAAATCAAAAAAATCAAATACACAGCGATAATGGACTACCGAACCTTGGCGGGCGGCAGGGGAAATAAAGTACCCAAGGATCCGAAAGGCACGAGAAGAAAGGGGGCTCAGACCACGAATAAGGTACGAAGGCACGGGTCAGAGGCCCGCAAATGTCTAAGAAAATCACTATAAGATGAGCAAAATAGCCAGAAACAACCAAGACTGAGAGGAAAATGAGTGTTAAAAGACAAGAAAAAGGCACGGCTAATTGGGGATACTTCATTACAACCAGCACCACCAAACATCGCCAGGCATCGTCCTCTTTGCTTGGCAAGTAAAATGAGATTTGGTATAATAGGAAGTTTGCATCTCCTTTCTTTTTGTGAACCGTATAGACGTAGTGAGTTCGGCTTCTGTAGACCGAAAAAAAAAAAAAGAAACTGTCCTCAACAATGAAAGTCCTAGTGTCGTCCCTTCTGGCCCTGCCCCTGACCCTGGCCGCCCCAGGGGCCCACGCTCCGCGTGTGCCGTCGGTTTCCTCGTCAGTCCTTCATCGTCCGCACCTGCAGCAGCTGCAGCAGCAGCAACAACAGCAGGGCGGCATCCTGAGCCTGTCCCTCCGGAAGACCGTCGGCCCGCCCGCCATGACCGCGTCCGCCGCCCGGCGTCTGCACCGGTTGCGCCGCGAAAGGGCACAGACCGCGGACGACGTGGATCCCCGTGCTCTCCGCGCCTCGCCGCCCCTCCCGCCGCACCAGGGCCTCATCGACCGCTCCGAGTACTACCTCGCCGACCTCGGCATCGGCACGCCACCCCAGAACGTCTCGCTGCTCGTCGACACCGGCGGCTGGGTCACCTGGGTCAACCCCGACTGCGCCCGGGCGTTGCGGCTCGCCGAGTGCAACGCCCTGCCCGCGTACAACCCCAGCGCGTCCAACCCGCCGCCGCGCAAGGTGCACGGCCTCGACCAGGTCATCATGTACGGCGACTTTATGGGGGCGTCGCTGGAAGGGTACGCAGACGTGTTTACGTGGGGCGGCAGCGACGCCGCCGCTGGCAACGGCAGCAGCCACACCACCGGCGGCACGCACGTCCCCAACCAGCCGTTTGCCGTGGCCAACCTGACGCTCGGCCTGAGCACGGGCATCCTGGGCCTGGCCCCCGACGGCGCCGGGGGCTTCGACTCGGCCGTGAGCAACTACAGCGTGGTCTCGACGCTGGCCGCCCAGGGGTTGACGGCCTCGCGGACGTTCAGCCTGGCGTACAACCGCGTCGTCGACATGGGCGCGCACGGCGGCACCCTCGTCTTTGGCGGCGTCGACAAGAACCGCTTCACGGGGCCGCTTGTGCGGACACCGATCTCGCCTTTGGACGATAATGTGGATGCGTGGAGGTATTTTTTTGTCCTACATTCTCCTTTTTTTCTTCCTCCTCCCTTTTTTTTCCCCTCCTCCCATCCTTCAGCTAACCCTCGGTCAGGTACTGGGCCCACGTCACGAATATTGCGCACGAGCGCCCCGACGGCACGGCCGGCGTGCGCAACGCCACGAACGGCTTCGGCGCCACCTACATGCTCGACAGCGGCACGACGGGCATCTACGTCGAGCGCGGCTACTTTGACCAGGTGCTGGCCGAGCTCAACCTGACGCGCGACCCGCTCCGCGCCGAGGGCTTCCCGGCCGTGGACTGCAGCTACGCCAACGCCAGCAACCTCGGCGCGCTGTCGTTTACGTTTGCGGGCGTGCCCCTGCCCGTGCCGAGCAGCAGCAACACAACATGGACCAACACCACGTGGACCAACACGACGACACCGTCCACGCCGACAAACGCCACGGCTCCCGGCGTCACCATCCGCGTGCCGTACGCCTCGCTGGTGCACCCGATGATGTACAAGGACCCGTTCATTGTCCCGTCGCCGAACGCGTGCTTTCTGGCCCTGAGCTCGGGCGGCAACGCCTACGACGACGGCGACACGTTTCCAATTCTGGGGGGTGCGTTAATCAAGGCAGCTGTTGAACGTTTCCAGATTAATTTTTATTTTATTTTTGGTAGTTCGTTGCTAACGTGTTGTGCCGCAACAGTCGAGTTCTTCAAGGCTGCCTATGGTAAGTGACGATCACCATCACGATGGTTCCCATAAAGACTGTACATGTGCTAACCGACAGCTGTCTTCGACTGGGACAACCGCGAGATGGCGTTTGCCCAGGGCACCGACTGCGGCGCACCGGACCTGGTGCCCATTGGCAAGGGGCCGCACGCCATCCCAGACGTCAAGGGGAATTGTAAGTAGAGGCAGTGGAAAAATCATGAACAGGAGAGAAAAAAAAGATAAAAAAGGGCCGGGTATATATATATATGAAAAAAAAAAACAATTTGCATGTCCTCCGAGAACCGAACGTTACCGAGAAGTGAAAACAAAATACGGAAAAAAACAAAAAAACAGTTTTACATCATGCCGTGACCATCTCGTGCTGTCCCTACGCACAGTCGGAGGCGTCAACAAGAGGCAGCTTAGGAAACATCCACGCGCCGTGCAGAACGAAGCCTGCCCAGTGGTAGGGCTTGCGGACCTTGCCCTGGTCGTCCTTGCGCACAGTGAGGACCGCCTTTTGGCATGCTTTGGCGAGGTCCACGAACCCGGGCTTTGTGTCGACGCCGTCACTGGCACCATCAACGTCACCGTCACCCTCACCGTCACCCGCCATGCCCTGCACGAATGTTTCGTAGAACACCTGCGCAAACTGGAGCGCGTCCGGCTCGTCAATGTTCCACAGCGACCCGATCACAGCGCCGGCGCCGGCGACGTGAAAACCCGCAATCAGGCCCAGCAGGTCGTCGACGGCGGAAATCCGCGAGCGGCCCGTGCGGCAGCCCATGGCCAGCATGATGCTCGGCTGGCGGAAGCGGACGTCGGTGAAGATCGCCTCGAGGTCCAGGTCGTCGGAGCCGGTCGTCTCCTCGTCGGCGCTGCCCGGCTCCCGCAGCTTGAGACATTGCGTGGGGCGTCCGTGCGCGGCGCCGCCGCCGCCGCCGCCGTGATCGTCGCCTTCGTCCGCGAATTCGGCATGCCCGTGCACATGGACCAAGTGGGAGCGCAGGCATCGGTCCCGAAAGACGGCCTTGCGGTCGTTGGTGAAGTTGCTGCTGTCGATCAGGACGGCATTCGGGACGGTCTCGTCCGCCAGGCGCGCCAGGGCCGCCGCAGTACCCGCGGTCCTCCGGCTGTCCTCCAGGGTATTGAAAATGGTGGCTGCAAAGAGAGCGCGCGGAGGAGACGGCGACGACGGCGGTGCGCCGTCCCGGGGCGCGCCCGCCAGGGCGTCGATGCACATCCGCAGCAGCGTCAGGCTCTGGACGTACACGACCGGGTTGCGCTCGATGAGGACGGTGCCGCCGAGGCTGATGGCGTGCAGCGGCAGACGGTGCATCTGGCCGGTCGGGCAAAACAGCAGCGTGTCGCCGGCGGCCGTGCAGGTCTGCAAAGGGGCCACCAGGGGCCGCAGCAGATTGACGTCGTGCCGGGCGAGGCGGTGGCTGAGGGGGCGGACCCGCTCGATCGCATCGTTCGTCTCGACGGACAGAAACGTGTCGACCCAGCCCTCGAGGTCGGCGATCTTGGTGCCGAGCACGGGCGTCATCATCACCAGCGTGCCGGCCCGGTACACGAGCACGAGCAGGTCCCATTCCTGCATGGCGTCCCGCAGCTCCACCCACTCCACCACGACCACCGACGGGCCCAGCTCCTGGCCGAGCCGCACGAACTCATCGGCGCTGATGCCGCGGCCCTGCTGCAGGTCCAAGAAGGCCCGGAACACGGGATGCCGGTCGCGCAGCGTCTGGACCACGGCCGCCGTCTGCGCCCGCGTGGCCACCCGTTCCTGCAGCGACGCGCTTGTGCGCATCGTGCCGTGCAGCGCGGTGAGCTGCGCCCACAGGGCGCCGGCGTCCGGGTCGGCCTCGACCAGGCGCAGAAGGCGGGCGGGCGGCCGCAGGTGCACGCCGAGCACTTCGCGCAGGGCCCGGGCCTTGAACCGCTGCACCCAGCAGGTCGTGTCGGCGACGAGCTGCGGCCACCGGCGTTCCCGGTCGTACTGGGCGCGCTTGTCGGGCGCGCTCGCCAAATAGGCCTGCACCGACGCGACGCACACGAACAGCACGCGTTGGCGGAACGACGCCTCGAAAAAGTGCAGCGCGTGGTACTCCTTGGCCTGGAAGGACGCCAGCGGCGCCAGCGCGGACAGCTCGAGGCGCAGGGCGGCCCCGAGGTCCTCCACGGCCGCAAACGCAGGCAGCGCGTCCCACGGGTCGCCCGCGCCGAACACGACGTGGCGGACCACGAGCAGATCCGCCAGCACGGTCTGGGCCCGGTACGCCATCTCCAGCCGGTCCCGCGCCAGCAAGTCGTTCCGGAGCGCATCCAGCGCATCGGCCGTCTCTTGCATGACCTGGTCCGTGACGACCACGCCACCGGACGACGCCGCCGACGCCGCATCCTTGGCGACGGTGGCGGCCACCTGGCAGCTCGCGGCCTCCTGGAAACGGGCATAGTCCATGTTCTCCGTCGTCACCAGCCGCTGGTCGAGGGCTTGCAGGCGCTCGAACAAGCGGCGCTGCCGCTGCGATTCGGTCCAGAGCAGGGGCTTGAGCCAGTCGCTGTCGCCCGGATGGGCGTGGACGTACGCCGAGAGGCCCATGACGCGGCAATACTGCAGGTTTTTCAAGATGAGCAGCCGCTGGTACCGCGACGGCTTCCCTCGTCCGTCCTGGTCGAGCCACACCTCGACGCGGCCGAGCCACGCTGCCCAGTCGGCGCCGTCCCGTGGTTTCGGATCGCCCGCGACCCGGCGGACGAGCTCCGCCGGCGTACACGGCGCGGTCTGAAGGCGGGCCAAGAACGCCGTCTTCTCCGAGTTCGTCAACAAGGACGTACCCCTTTTTGCGAGAGCACGCAGTTTCGCAACAGGAAACAAACACAGCAGCAACGTCCCTGTCGTGGTCTGTTGGCCCGCCCGCTGTTGCGCCGCCGTGGCGGGAGCCGACGACGACGTTGCTTCTTTTTCTGCCTCCCCGTCTCCTCCTTGGTGACGTTGTTGCCGACGACCAGCCTCCGCGACCGCATCCAAACGAAGAATGCATTTGGCTTCGGCAAGGCTCAGGTCGCCGTTTTGCACGTCCCTCTGAACCCACCGATGCAACAGCGTGGCACAGACCAAACTGAAAGTTGCAAGCGTACGGCCTGAAAACTCGAAAACGGTATGGGCACTGAAGACATCGTTGGGCGGTTCCCAGAGACGAAACGCCTGGCTGTCGTCCAACGCCGGGTCGTCCAGCGCGTCCACGCCGAAGCGCCAAGGGCATTGCTGCCGCAACGCGGGCAGCTTTTCGACGCATTGCGCGGCCAGTATGTCCATGCCCAGTGCCGTGGCTGTCGTGGCCAAGGTCTGGTACAATGACATCGCGAGCAACGGCGCGTCGAACCCGGGGTAGTCCCGGAAGAAGTGTTGCACAAGGTCGAGGACGTCGGGCCCGTCCCGGCCGCCGACCAGCCCGCGCAAGACGGCATACTGCTGGATGGCCACGGCCAGCTTGACCGGGGCACCAGCCGTCGACTGTTCAAAGGTCACGCGGTCGATCAGCAGCCGCATTCGCCTCTGGTGGATGCGCGCGTGCGCCTCGGCGGTCATGCTCGGCCGCTGTGAATCGGTTTTTTTCTTTTCCAGGTCGTCGAGCAGTTCGAGAGCCGCCAGGACGAGGTTCCGATAGACAACATAGTCCTGTCGTTGGAACGCCTTGGTCGACAGCGCGAGCGTGCTGTCCAGTTCTTCGGCGACGGACGAGGCCTGGGCGCGGATCAGCGCGCTCGACAGGAGGAGCCAGTGGGTGGGAAAGGCCTGCTCGGCCGCCGCCGCCGGGAGGCCGCGCTCTGCGGCCGCCGCATGGCGGAGCCCCCTGCGTGCGCGTGCGAGCCGCCTGCGCGCTTTGGACCGTTTCTTCGCATCCAGCAGCAACTCGGCGAGCCGGATTTCAATGCGGGCGACGGCGCACGTTCCCATGGCGTCCTCGGGCGGCTGCGCGGCGACGAGCTTGAGAAACGCCTGGAACGGGGCCAGGGCACCGCCGGGGCTCTGCTCGCGCAGGGTGGACTCGAAATAGAGAACCCTGGCGGCGTCGGCGAGGTGTCCGCGTGTCTGCAGCGACCGGCTAATCTCTTCGGGCGGCATCAGAGCACCGAGCTGGGCGCGGCGCGTCTCGTCGATGTGGTCCAGCCAGTTGCTCCATTGCCTGCAGAAGAAAAGAACGTAATGGCATCGCAAAGCACACTGCAACTGCAAAGCCAGCGAAACCGAGTTAGTGCCGGGAACACCCTTTTTTTATTTATTTTTTTTATTTTCTTCTTTTTTTTTTGTTTTGGTTTACTCCCTATTTTGTCCCTTCAGGACACTGCCTACCTCGATCTCGTCATACGCATCGTGGCGTTTGGTGGCCAAACAAGCCATGACGTCGAAAGCAACCTCCATGGCGGACCGCATCGTCCCCAGCGCATCGTATTCGGCCAGACAAACGAAGAGCGCCAGCAGATCCCAGACGTCGGCCCCGTCCGCTTTGTCGGCACGAGGACGAACCGCCGCCGCCGGCACCGCGCAGGCCCGGAGGACGTCAAGCCGCTTGTTGCTCAGCCCCATGTCCGAGTACAGAACGGAGTGCGCCATGGCTACGAACGGATCGGACGACGAGGCTTGCAGCAGGGGCGGCTGGGCGAACAGCGCCAACGCCTCGTCGTAGAAGCCGTAGAAGGTGAGACGAACCGCGCTCTGCAAGACGTTCTGGGCCGCGTCGTCGTCCAAACAAGCCAGGCGGGCATAGAATGGGAGCCATTGCGCGGACGCAGCGCGAGGCTGCTGGTATCCTCGCGATGCCGTCCGAGGGCGCTGGGACGAGGGAGGCGCCATTGCGCCCTTTTGGATCAATCAGTCGATCTCGCCGTCTCAGCGTGCTCTGTCGTTCTTTGGTAGAATGGAACGGCGCGATATAGGGAGAACATCGCATAGATCGTCTTTCTGTGCTGGCCATACAGATAGGTGTGGTTGCCTACCGCAGCCACATTCTGGGACAGGTGACGGCCGAAAGGGGGGGGGGGGGGGCCTCCCACGCAACCCTTTCTGAACTTTGCCTGGTACGGAGTCATCAGCCCCTTTCCTTAAGAAGACTTAGGGCGTGCCTTTCCAATGCGGTAACAATTTTTGTTTGTGCTGTTCCAGTTCCTGATCTTTATTTTGATTTTTGCTTGTGTTACTTTCTATCTCTTGGTTTTTATTTTATTTTATTTATCCATATATCTCACATCACAATGACCACAATCGCTACGGACGCCGTCGCCGTTCCTGACGATCCGGAGCAGCCGGCCACGCCGACGGAATGGGCGCCAGACCCGGACGCGCTGTTCTCGGCGACGGCCGCCTTCGACGAGGAAGACGACGTCGCCGACACGCAGCTGGGCCCCAAGAAGACACGGTCCGAAAACAAGACGCCGCAGAGCCAGTACAGCCCGCGCGACGTGGCCACGGTCGGCGAGTCCCCGCGCGGGCACTTTGCCTTCAACATCCAGTGCGACCAGCCCGTCTTCGGCACCGCCCGGCGCCCCGACACGCGCGAGGACGTGCCCGCCTGCCGCGTGGTGTTCACCGCGGCGTTCCAGCGGTTCCTCACCAAGCGCCGGTACCGCATGGCCAAGATCACGGTCACGTTCGAAGACGGCGCCGTGGCGGACCGCGACCCGGACGACGACGCCGACGAGGCCGCCATCGAGGCGGCGCTGCCGTTTCAGCCCCGCGTGCTCGCGTACGAGCCGAAGCAGTGGTGGGGCCGCGAGGAGACGGGCCGGGACGAGATCCGGCGCGGCGGCACGGCGGGCCTGTCGTCGCCGGGGCTGCCCGTGACCCCTTCGGCCTCGGTCGACTACCGGCGCAAGACGACGCTGCCCCTGACCGACCACGCCGAAATCGAGGGAAACACATGGGGGCCCTCGCGGTCTGCCGTGCGGTGGTCGCTCACGCAGAACGAGGTGAGCAACCACGGCATCATCAACCGCTTGGCCCTGCCCATCGTCGTGCAGTACACGCCCGGCCGGCCGTTCGTCGCGCGGATCCGCGTGGTAGCCACCGTGGACTGGGGGCTCGCGACGCGCACCATGCGCGCCGGCAAGCTGGACGACCCCATCCGGTTTGACCCGGACAAGCTCGGCGCCAACAACGCGCACGAGGACTTGAACGACGACCTGAAACCCCTTTGCGGGCTGGATGGCTACCGGGGACGGTTCCGACTGAAATGACGGCGAGCTTCTCAGGATAGACGACCCTACACTTTATACTTGTACAAGCAGACAGCCATTCTTCCTTCGCGCCCCGCTCGCTGCGTGTGATTTTCTGCTCGGTCAACCTTCAGCCGTCCTTGTCCAAGTCTATATAACAAGAACCATGAACTCTGTCTTCCACGTACGGCCATAGACACTGGAAAGCACGGGATCCCGTCCGCTCTCCCCTAGTTAAACCAGTGATCGGCGGATTAGTAGTTGGGTCGGTGACGACCAGCGAATCCCCGCTGCTGTACGTTTTTATTTTTGATTTTTTTGATTGTTTTTGCACATTTTCTTTTTGATGTCTTTTTTTTCTCATTTTGATTTCCACGAGGTCGACCTTTCGTTGGTGGATGATTTTTTGTGAAGGGCCATGGTAGTTGCAGCTTTTGGGACGTTGAGTCGGATGTCTAATGTTGTCGTTTGTAGGCAACAAAGGTAGATTGTGTGTACGTAGAAGCCAAGAGAGTGTTTTTGAAAGTAATTATACTTCAATCTCTCTGCAAATTTGTTATTTGTATCATAGAATTGTTTTAGTTTTTGTTTACAGACGTAGCTTCTTGTACACGACATAAATCTCCAAAACCCAAAATGAAGCATCACATTTTATCCAAGCGATTATTCAAACGATGTCCTATTTTTACGCTTGCGGTTGTTCGACAAGTCTTTATGTGTGTATATCTTCGAGATAAGTCATCTTCTGAGCAGAAGACAACTTGTACTGGGTTGGTACTTTTTTGATTCAGACGCAGATACTTCGCCGAAGCAGCCGTTTCTCTTTGCATCCTTCTCCGCCACGTCAACGGGTCAAACACCCCATCGCTCAGATCGTGCAGGTTTCCAGCAAACTCGAAGATGTGTCCTGCTTCCTCGACAGGCGCCTTCCCGTCCGTGTACTGGATCAGGCACGGTTTGATGTGGTAATAGTTCGTCTCGTACACGGCCAGCTTCTTCGCGTCTCCGACCGTCTGCACACGGCACGCGGCGCCTCCAACGACCAGGTCTGGCCCTCCGCCCGGTACGATGGCCGGATACTGACCCCCCAGCTACAGCAACAAACAACTTGGATTCGTCGGATAAAAAATTAATAGGAGTGAAAAGTGAAGGTTGATATGTGACGGGTTGGCGGGCTTAGGAGGCTGTATGCAAACCTAGGTACCGTAATACAGCAACGAGAACACAACTGTTTTAGAAAACGTTGATTAGCCTTGCTCTTCGCGGCTGTTCATAGTCTGCCGACCGATGGTCGAATCCTGTATATGCTTTGGCTTTCATTGCACGATTGTCTACTCTCACTTTGGCAATTTCTCGGTTAGTGTTTTTGAAAAACGGTTTTCTGGCAATTACTCCTTCCCATGGCTGATGGGTTCATTGATAACCGACGTCTATTCTAGGGAGCGGAGAGGCTTGAGCAAACGAAACCATTGCGATGTATATGAAGCAAAAGAAGGGGGTTCGAAAAGTATCCGGTTAGCGAACGGTTCCGTGTAGTGAAACCAAGCACGCAACTGTACAAATGGGAAGCTGTTCATTAATGTCAGTGAGAGAAGCGGGAATTTTACAGCTCAGACGAATGCCGTTAAAAAGTAGATTCAATAAAAATATGCTAAGAGAAGGGGAAAAAACAATGCAAAATAATTACAATAACCAATATCTGGCGTTTCGTTGCGGTCTCATGCAAAAAAAAACCCCGTCCCGGCCAGTCTTTCAAACTTCGCGACATCACAGTCAACAGGCTGGTGCAAACACCACGCACACATCCCATGCGCGTCTTCGCGTCGTGGAAAAGAAGTAAAGAAAAGAGAATAGGAACGTTGAACAGAAATACACCAAATCACCGACTATGAAAAAAAAATGCTGTAGACAGGTGTTGAAAACCAAAGAGCATGCCTTTCGCGGCGGGACCGTCCTTGTTTCTTTTATTTTTTCCTCTTTTTGATTTTTCCAGCTTACCCTCCCGCCACCGTCCTCTTGCAACGTTTCCCTTATGCCAGCTCGTGCATCTCGCCGTGGTGGTCCGACTGCAGATTGGCCGGCGTCCCGAGCGGAATCCCACCGGCCTCGTGGATGGTCGGCGGTACTTGCGGTTGGCCCGCTGGGACGCCGCCCACGACGCCGCTGCCGGTGGCGCTCGTGCCCGTTGTTTGCGGGCTTAGGTAGTGGGGGTCCGTCCCCGTGCTGATGCTGCTCACGCGGTTGTCGTAGCCCGGCGAGCTGGGGCTCGCCGAGTCGTTGCGGTCGGGCGCGACGGCGGCCGCGGCATAGTAGGGCTGGGGCGGATATTGTTGTTGTTGTTGTGGCGGTGGTTGTTGTTGATTTTGCGCGAAGTAGGGCGGTTGGTTGGCCTGCGGGCTGCCGTACGGGACCACGGGCGACCCGTCGGGGTTGAGCGGCGGCGACTGCTGGCTGTAGTTGGCGTACGCGACCTTGGTCGGGTCCACGGGATAGCCGCCCACCAGGCCGGGCGGCGGCGGTGTGCCGACCTGGGACATGTCGCCGTTCGCGGGAGGCACGCCGTACGCAGCCACGCCAGGGCCACCGGGGCCACCGGGACCACCGGCGGTGCCGGCGGCACCAGCCGCGCCCGGGTTAGCCACGGGCCCCTGCGTGCTCACGTCCTTGCGTTTGCGCCGGTAGATAAAGAAGCCGAGCACGCCAAGGAGGGCCACGCCGGCCACGCCGCCGACGGTGCCGCCGGCAATGGCGCCGACGTTGGTCTTGTGCGGGGCCGGTGTTGGCGTCGGTGTCGGCGGCGGCGTCGGCGGCGTGGTGGAGTGATGGCGCCGCCGCCGCCAAAGGTCTGGGTGAAGGACGAGCTGTCCAGGGACTCGGTGAGCGGCAGGACCGAGGCCGAAAAGGAGCGGCCGTCGGTCTCGCCCTGGTAGGTGGTGAGAATGACCTGGGCGCCGAGGGTCGGGGTCTCGTCGCAGTAGTAGCCCCACACCTGCAGCGATGCGCCGCCATTGATACTGACGGTGTTGCAGTACGGTGTCTCGGTGTCGGTGCTTTGTTACGTTAGCGGGGGGGGCTGGCTTTTTTATTTTCGAGTAAGGTCAAGGAAAAGGCAGACATACCACTTTAGCGTAAAGGTGTCAGAAAGGCAGTCCGAGTTGCACTTGCTGGAACTGAACTGGGCGTTGTCGACGCAATTCAGGTGGAAGCCGCCGCACTGGCCGTCGTCGCAGCAGCCGATGTAGCCGAGGCTGCTGACGGTGATGATCGCGCACTGGGCCACCAAGTCGTTGCAGGTGTAGGCCTGCGACGAAAACCCCGAGAGGTACCCGCAGGTGTTGTCCTGGGCGTAGAAGACGGTGGTCGGCGAGCTGGCGGCGCGGCGCACCAGCTCCTTGACCTCGGGGCCGGGCGTCGGAACGGGGTTGAAGGCGTCGCCGGGGATGTCGGGCAGGCCGGTGGCCTGCGGCTGCTTGAAAATGACGGCCTCGGCCGCCGCGCCGAAGAGGGCCGCGCCGTAGAGGAGAGCCAATGCCATGGGAGGATTTGTAACCGGCGGGTAAGATGGAACAATTAATTAACAGAAAAAGAAGAGAAAGCAGAAAAGAACAAAAAAAAAAGAGAAAAAAAAAGAAATGAAGTGAAAAACAAAAGTCAACAAGGGCCGTGACGTTTTGCTTTCACAACCACCGGGAAAACCCTTTGTCAGAGAAGCCGGTAGGAAGCAAAATACCCTCGAAAAGCAATCCAAAAAAATGAAGCAAAAAAAAAAAGAAGAAACAAGAAAAGAGAAAATGAGACGACAGCTACCTGGTCGCTGCGGCTGCTTGGCTGTTATTACGCAAGAAAGGCCCTGTGCAACGAGTCAAGCAAGCCCAATCGCTTTGCCGGCGACGAACATGGGGGTCAACCCAGCTTCCCTTTTACGGAATACCTTTTTTTCTTCTTCTTCTCCTTCTTCTTTCACCACCCCTGCTACAACGGCGAGTCGGCCTCGCTCTCCTGCGGCAACCCGGTGGATAAGACCAAAAAAAGCATAATTTCACTTCTTGGGCTAGCAACGATCTTTGTCTCGAGCTATGAAAGTACCGGGTACTTTGGCCTCCGTCGCGGTATTTACATAGGGTGGTATTACAGGTCGGTGGCCAAAGAGAGCAGGAAACAAGCCAATGAATGGCAGTCCTTGGGTGAGCAGCTGAACTTGTTTTTCCTTTTGAAAGGGAGCGAAGGTCCGCCGTTGGGCGAACGACACTTTTGCCCTGCCCGGCGAAGACCGGCGACGGTCACCGTTTGGCCAACGCATTACTTTCGTACGTACTCGCTGTCTAGGCGTACGGTCCGTACTCTCTTTTGACAGCGGCAAGCTTTGTAGGCAGTCACTACAATAACGGAGTACGGGCGACCGCCTCGTCAGTCTTTACCTTTTTCAAAGGCCATACTTAGGGCTTGTCTCCCCGCCTGGCCGATGGTGGAGGAGGGTGATGCGCGGGTTCCGAGGGTACCTACTGTCGTATTCCTCGTATGGCGCACGACGTATGTATGGAGTACGTACTTGACATAACTGCACTGCTTTCTTGGTAGTGATACCCATGAATATACCGCGTATTCTGTTCATGGAATACTAATCATTCTTTTGCTTGGTCTTTCGTACGTGGTTTATTTTGCCGTCAGCGGCATCTACCTGTACTTGGGGAAAGGCAGTGAAGCAAGCATTGATGCCCCAGACTCTTCGTTTTGTATTCTTACAGCTCTCTTTTATGTACTCCTGTACTCCGTACAAGTATCCGCCGGCAACGGCGCTTCTTTGACAATTTCTTCGGAATCAACAACAAAGGGCTGTCCTGCCACTAACAAGCCAGCCGGCGACGTTTTAGATCCAGAACGTAATTTAAATTCTTACAAACTACGGGTTCTACCAGACGGGGTACAGTGAACGGGGCGTGCTTGTGAAAAAAAGAAACGAAAAAAAAAAAGCGGACGACGAGACGACGACGAAAATAGGGGGGGCTAGCATCTTTTAGGAAAGACCCTGGAGCCTGGACGCCAGTCCATCCACCCGGCCGGCCTTCTTGGCAGGCAGTTTTTCTCCGTTTTTTTTTGTCTTTGATTGTTCATGTCGACAAATCGTAGGTCGTGTTTCTCGTTTATTGGGGCCTTTTTTTTGTCTCTTTCCGTTCAGCCTCACCCGCCGGTCCAAGTACCCTCTACCTTGTGCGAAGCGAAAGAGCACTGCCTCGCAGCTGATTGTGTTTTTCTACATGGCCCCATGAACAATGCACATCGTATTGTCCTCGTCTGCCAAAGGGTTTCTACCATCCTCCTGTACCTGTACATTTCCTTTTTAGGTGATAAAATATTGTGTTTTCCAATATTGTTTCGTTTTCCCGCGCTGGGGGTTCCTCTCCCCCCCAGAGCTCCGCTTCCCTTGCCACCCTTTTTCCGCGTTTGTTTTTTCTTCTTTCTGCTCCCACTGCTTCGGTTTGTTTCGTTTCGTTTCGTTTTCGTTACTTTTTTTTTGGGCACCTAATATTACCCCATACGTACGTCGTACTCGTAGTTGTAGATCCGCTGTCCGGGCCACGCGTGTGGACCGCCTAGAGCAGAGATCGCACAGGACACCCGAAATGGGCACCGTCGCCATCGATGCGGCTCTTTTTTGTCCTGTTTTTGCCTGGGACGCGCTGTACGAAAGTTGTTTTTTTTTGTGTTCCCAATTTCTCTTTAATACTTTGTGCTAGCACACTTTCGCACTCAGCACTCAATGAGGCAACACACGCGATAATATGAGACTCTTGTTGATGAGTTCAGTGCCCCGGTTGCCCTGTACGTCGTGCTTTGCTGCGTCCTACCTCTCCGTACAAGAAAAAGCCGTTCAGTTGTTCGTTACCGTCGTCTTTCCACAGGCTATGGCGGAATTCAGCTTGTTGCCGCCTCTATTATCATGTGTAGCTTGTGCAGCCCATCGTCTTTTGTGCAAACATGAATAACAGCAGGAGCGATTTGAAAAAAAGCCTGCTATGATGCCCCTGGTTAGTTCGTGTGATGATACGCCCTGCTGGTCAATTGTCCAGCCCCTTTCAGCCGCAAGAACATGCGTAAGCGCGATGGCATTCTGTGTGCATAGGACTTTGGGTGTGGTCGGTTTCTATTATTTGATAACTGATCCTCGAAAATCCTCTTTTGATTTAATCATTATTTGCTAGTGCAGACGTTTACAAATCCTGCCAGGGAGAAAAATCACTTTATCTTGATTCGAGGGGAAAAAAAAAGAGATAATTAGACGCCTGGTATCTCTATTTCCTTTCCGATGTACTTAATCCGTAGATACCCTTCCGTACTTCGTAGACCTTTGATTTGTTTGTTCGCCCATACGTGTTGTCAACCTTGCCCCTTCAGCTGAGCCTGCTGCCGATGCATCCGGCCCATCCATGCGCCTGAACGCTATGCGTGAACACCCCCCGAACCACAGCTTTCCCGGTGATATCCCATTCCTTACATTCCGTTGCAGATAGTCCATATTCGTCCCTTAACACCATGTCCCTTTGCTTCGTTGCCCCGTTGCTGTTCATTGTTGTATCCGTACAAAAATAAAATAAATAAAATCAAACAAAAACGCCATTTCCGTCATCATCAGCCAACGCCACAGAAATGCTTTCGTGACAACCCCAGTGTGCTACCGAAAAACTCAGCAGACGGCTAGCGAAGACAGCGAACGCGTTTGCCGCCTCTTTCCGCGCGGCGACAGGGCCGGCGAGCTGTTGGCCGGGACGCCGCCGCTACCGCTACCACTACCACTGATGCTACTGCTGCTAACAGCTGCATCACTGACAATGCTGTTATTGTTGTTGCTGTTGCTGCTGTTGTTGCTCGTCATGCTCGCACTGCTGTCGGCTTCGAGCGTGGCCTGCAGCACGTCGGCCAGGGTGTGGCGTTCCGTGCGCTTCCGCTTGAGGCTCCCAAGCCGCCGCGCGCGCTCGTCCTGGCTCTCGTAGAACGTCTCCGTGGTGGCGGCGTCGTCGTCGTCGTCGTCGCTAGTCTTATCCGCAAACAACAGACTGTTGTCGTCGTCCTCCAGGTCGTCGCCCACGAGGTCGCGGCCCAGCGCGTGACCGAGCCGCACTTTGAGACCCAACACCGGCCAGACGGGGACCCGCACGTACGTGATCCGTAGCTGCGACGCCTGCACGTCCGGCGTGGCCTGCGTCGGCGCGGCAAAGCGCTGCAAGAACGCAGCGGTCACGACGGCCGTGTACACGATAAAGTCGCTGGTGGTGTCGTCGTGTGTGAGAATGCGCAGCGTCACGTCGTGGAAGTCCGGCACGCACGCCGTTGTGCGGCCGCTGTTGTTTCGATTGCCGTTGCGGCCGTAGTGGCCACTACCGCCGCTGCCGTTGTTTTTATTGTTTGCCCACCAACAGGACGACGTCGACGCCCACCGCGGCAGGAACTCGTCGTTGCTGTAGTTGTCGTAAAAGTGCGCCTGTGCTAGAGCAACGAATACGCCTACGAGGTAGGCATCGCGGTCCAAGTCGCAGGGCACCAGCATCCGCGAGCGCAGCGACTGCAGCCGCGCAACGGGCGTGTTCTGGTGGTCGCCGCCGCGCGGGCCCGGTGCAATGCGAAACAGGTTTTGCCGGATCAGCGCTAGGTGCGACCGGTTGATGTACGCGAGGAGGGGCCCGTCGGTGGTGGCGGCGGTGGCAGCGGCGGCAGCGGCGGCACCGCTAGCACCAGCACTCCGCTGGCTGCTGCTGCGGCTGCTAAAGTAGTCGTTGGTCTCCCGCGCGCCGCTCGCAGCGTGCCCGTACGGCGACGGCAAAGGCCGCGTCGCGGCCGAGTCGAACGAGGCGAAGTCGGGCGTCGCATTGTCGCCGTCGTTGTTGTCGCGGGCGATGGCGCCCTTCCAGACGACGGGGACCCGCACGGCCCCGCGAAACACCCGGTCGCCGAAGTGGAGATCGAGCTCTGCGGCGCTCTTAGCGCGGGAGAACGCAGACAGGTAGAGCGTCGACAGCACACTCTTAATCGCGCGCGACTTCGTAAATGCCCGCGTGTCGTCGGCGCACAACAGGCTCGTGAGGTCGAAGCTCAGGGCTTCAGCGACGGCCGATGGCCGCGGCGCCGGGTGGCTTCCGCGGCGTAACGACGACGACGACGACGACGACGACGAGGCCGGCGTCAAGGGGGCAGCAGGCTCTTGCGGCACAAAGTCGGCGCGCAACAGACGCGCATGCACGTCGGTCCAGAGGATGGGCAGGACGAACAGCGACGCGCCGCTGTTGGCGCGCATAATGTCGTAGAGCGAGCCGGGGTCCGGGCACGTCGCGCGTGTACGCCGGACGCGTCGCGGGCGTGGGGTAGTCGTATCGTCCAACGGCGAGGACGCGGGACTCCTAGCCGCGTGGAAGCTGTCCGTTTCCATGGCGCCGTCAACGTCTGCCATTTTGAGAGTCTTGTGGGAGGCGGAATCTGAGGGAAATGTGATCGTGGTTAGCGAGCTTCGCCGAAAAATAGAAAATAGAAGAAAAATAATAGAAAAAATAGGGGAAAAAAAAACAAAGCGAACAAGCAACAGAAGGACGAACCTGGGGAACCCTCAAAAATAAAAGGCAACGGCGTGGCGGCGGCTGGAACCCAAGAACGCTGGGCAGAAACGGATTTCTGCCTACAGTTCGTTCTGCGCGACGCGAAATGACCCCCAGAAAAGGTTAGTCAGCGCGAAAGGGCGATTAGCTGCTGTTGTCTCAAATTTTTGTCTCGCAACTACACGTCGAAAAACGGTTGCGGAAATGGTCGAAGAAAGTAGTTGAAAACGTCGAAAAGATGCTCGAAAAATGAAGCCGTGGAAAAAACCAAAAAAGAAACCTTAATCATCAGACCGGTCGATGGTGATGAAACAAAGAATGTGGCATCACGACGCGGGTTTGCGGGAGAATTGGGCAAGAACGACGGGGGGGGGGCGGCGAATTATAACCAAAAGGGAAAGAGGGGAGACGAGCGAGAGCGCGTAACCACGTGACTGACGCATTTTGATGAAAAAGTGGGGGCCGAGATTTCCCGTTTTCACATTGTTTATTACGCCACCACTAACCGCTTTCGATGAGTCATCATGTTTTGGCCAAAGCAGCCAAATTAATTTCAGGAAAGTCAGCAAGTATTTATTAGTCAACAAAGTTATTTGACACCAGAAACATCAGGCATTCAGAATTGCAGTGTGGTGGGGTTGAGCTTTACTGGCTGGGCGGGACATCGCCGCAGTCGCCGTTCCTCGAGATGCGGCATACGAGGGCCGAAAGAGAGCATCGTCGCAAGAGCTTGTTTTTTGGTGCCGGAAGCTGACGGTTGCTTCGATTCATGCCCATGCGACGCGACTGTTTGAATCTTTTTATTTCTTGGTAGCCGGCACGATCTGCAATCGCTGCAGCGTCTCACAATGCCGGTAAGGCAGCATCGCCGACTTTCCGTGTTTTCTTTGCATTTCCTTTCTTTTTCTGCTTTTCGACCCCGAAGAATCGTTTTTGGCTCACATGTGTTCTTTTTTCCTCACACAGGCCTACAACTCCGTCTTCAACAGCGACCCGTCGATCGCGCAGGTCCGGCTCCTCGGCAATTTCCCCCTCCTGCCGCTCCGCACCAAGACGCGCGGTCCGGCCTACACGTTGCCGGCGCCAGTCCCGCCGGTGCCGCTCAACGAGTCGCCCGACCCGGACAGCGAGAGCTACGACATCTTGGACGAGGTGCTTGCGCTCTTCCGCGCCAATACATTCTTCCGCAATTTTGAGATCCAGGGCCCCGCCGACCGCCTGCTCGTCTACGGCATCTGGTTCGTGAGCGACTGCCTGTCCAAAATCAAGCCCACGGCCAACGTGCGAGAGGCCACCAAGGACGTGACGAACTTGGCGCTGGACACCAACTTTGCCATTCCGGGGGACCCGGCGTGGCCGCTCAACCAGGTGAGATTTTTAGTTTTTTTTTTCAATCATTTTTCGCATTCGCTTTAGCTAGGCGGACGGTTCATCGTGCCATTCTAGAGTCCTGTTGTTGACACATATTTCGCCGCCCGCAGATGTACGAGCCGCCGCGCGACCGGCAAGAATCAGAAATACTGCGGCAGTACATGTCCCAGGTCCGGCAAGAACTGGCCCAGCGGTTGCTAGCACGCGTCTACGCGGACGGCGACGGTAAGCCCAGCAAGTGGTGGCTGAGCTTCACGAAACGGAAGTTCATGGGCAAGGGTCTGTGAAAGGCGGAGGCGAGGGGAACGACCAATTTTGTAAAACTCCTGGACTAGGTTTGCAGATGTACGAACATGGTTCACTGAGACATCTGGTACGGGCACCGCAGGTCCCAAGCATGCATGGAAGGGCAAAAAAGTTTGGCAGCGCCTCACGCACCAAAATAGGAACAGGGAAACAGTTTTCATGGGCACTTGTAGCTTGATTCGATATGATGATGCTGATGCTGTCGATGCATTGCTAGTACCAGCCCATTTTATACGGGGTTCGTCTAATCCCCAATCCTTTGTTATGCATTCCCAGACGCCGCCTCGCCGCCGGTTTTCTGCTTTTTGAACTTGCCCCGCGCCGTGACCCGGCCCTCCACGGGCTTTGCCTTCCACCCGGTCAATATGTAGCCTTCCGCCCCACCCCGCGCCGTCATCAGCGGGTGTGTCCGGCCCGGCAGCACCTGCCACTTCCGTGCCCGGCTCGTCTGCACCGTCACGCCCAGCAGCAGCATCGGGTTCAGCGGGAACTCCTCCGTGCCTGGCCACTGCTCCAACGACGCCGCGCTCTCACCCTGTGCGTCGGCCGCGCCGCCGGGCGCATCCGTGCCCGCCCACGCCGTGCGGCGTGCAACGCTAAAGCAATCCGCGAGCCGTGTCAGCGGCTCGAGCGAGGGCGAGTACACCGCCACCGCCGCACCGTTGGCCAGCAACGGCAGCGTATGGCGCAGGGTGGAGACGAGGTCAAGCGTGGTGGCCACGACGAGACCGCTGAAGCCGCCGGCGCGCGTCGTGTCGACCACGTGGTGGGTGCGGGCCCAGCGCCGCCGTTTGCGGTGGTAGTTGCCGCGGCGCGCGGGCTTCCAGGCGGCGACCACGTCGGCGGGCTCGACGGGCGGTGGCTGGGCGTAGACGGTGTCGCTCTGCGGAGCGAGGAGCTGGAACCACGAAAGGCACAGGAGGTGGTCGGTGAGCGGGTGCGGCGGGTGGTCCGGATCGGTGTTGTCGTAGCCAAAGTACTTGAGGTAGGTCAGGTTCGCCTGGCTATTGGTGTGGAGCAGTGTCAGGGTGTTGTTGAGGGAGAAGCGCACGTTAAAGTCGTCACTCGGCCGTTTGGCACTACTCCGGGGAAGGGGCCGTGTTGGATTTGTCTGCTGCTGCTGCTGCTGCTGCTGCGGGTCAAGAGCTTCGCCCCCCTTGTGGTTCGTATGTATTGCTGCTGTCCTTGGCCTTGTTGTTTCTCCTGCTGCTGTTGCCACAGCGTCCGTTTCCTGGTTATGAACAGTTTCCTCTTCCAACTTTAACGCCTGGCTGCCGTCCCCGTTTTCGAGTTGACTGTCGTCTATTTTCGGGTAGTCGTACAGGATGCCCATCCTATCGGCCATGGCCGCGATGAGGAGACCCCCGGTATCGTCTACCACCAACCAGCGGCCGCTGCCTAGCTGCGCCGCGAGGTCCGCTGCCGGTATTGGTGTTGGCGGCTCCTGAGACGTATCGTCGGCTGCCGGCACTGGTTGTTGCCGCTGCTCTGCGCCATCTGTGGTTGGAGTTGTTGTTGTTGTTGTTGTTGTTGGTTCGAGTGGGGTCGCCGTCGCTGTCGCTGTTGCGGGCGGCGCGGGTGGCGCGAGTGGTTCGAGGAATCGGTCGGCGCCGCCGTAGTGGACATTGGCCCAGCAGCCCAACAGCGCCACCATCTCGTCCCGCAGCTCCATGATCTTGGACCCCACGTCCTTGTCGTCGAGCAGCCAGTTGCCCAGCGTGCACACGTCCATCGGCAGTACGGTAAACCGGCGCACGTATTTTTTCGTCTTGAGCAGCTTGTACTTGGCCAGCGAAAAGGTCGTCTTCTGGTCGAGCGCCGCGTGCGAGAGGAGCAGCTTGGCGACGAGGTCCCGGCCGGACGCGGTGCCCTCCCGCTTGAGCGCCTCAATCTCCTCGCTCGTCAGCATCTGCCGCGCGGACCCACGGCCGTGGGTGCTGCCCGCGCCACCGCCGTCGCCGGCGTCGAGGTTTGCGCGGTTGGAGCGCGCAATGACGGCCTGGCTCTCCATGTCGACGACGCTGTACTCGACGGCGTCGTAGGGCTCGGACCCGAGGTAGTCCTCCGCAACCTCGTCCATAATCTCGTCAACGGGCGTGGCAGAACCGCCGGGGCGCGAAGGCGGCGAGAGGGGCGCGGAGGCGGATGCGACAGCAGCGGGGGTTGCGGCCTCGTCGGCCAAGACGTCCGCGTACAGCTCGGCGGGGGGGATCACGCGGAGGCGGCAAAAGTTCTCGCCTGGCAGCTTGTCTTGGAGCTCGTACGTGAAGTGGTATGGTCGGTGGATAATGAGGTTGCTTGGAAAGGTGCCATATTTGCCGAGGGATATGTTTCTGAAGAAAATCAAAGTGCTCGTCAGATCCCATGTCCACCAAAAAAAAAAAAAAAAAAAAATTGGGTACAGCTTGTACAAACCGCACATTTTCTGATGGGAGCTTCAGACCAACCCACGCATAGGGCTGCACCACAGATGTCATGGCGATTGTGCAGCAGCGTACCAGCCAGCAAACCGTGGGTGGTGATGGGAGGTAAACATAATTATCTGCCACATTGCGCAAATCGTGGAAAAGACTTTTTTTTTGGCTAACAAAGCGCTGATAAGCCTTATCGCGATACGATCGGCGTGGGGTTTCTGGGCGCGAGAGTAGGTACGTCGTGGGGACCAGCTTAGCGCAAGTAATGCTTACAGCGCAAGGCTTTGCCTGAGACGAGGAGCGGCCTCATTCCACAATTCATCGCTTTTCGTGTTGGATGCCATCTACGCCCACAGCTTCACCCTATTTAGGCATGAAGCCCGAATATAAAAGCAAAGAAGCGGACTTTACTGTCAAAAGTTGTTAAACCTGATATTTTGACGATTTTCGTTGACCGGCAAACAGCCGTGAAATGGACCGAATTGTGTTAACAGTTTCAAAAACCGGATGCTTTACGGTTGGGACAAGAAGAGAGAGCACGTAGACGACGGTATAAATTGGCTGCTTTTAACTCACTGGCTGAATAACTACCTGGATTACCTTCAGAAAAAAGACTGCTTAATCTCGATGTCGTGACGAAGTACTATGAAGGGAAAAAAATGAAAAGAAAACTCCTGAGAGAACTGCGACCCTTGACAGAATGTCCACCACCATGCCGGCTTCTCGCTAAATTATGGTGAAAAAAAAACAAAGAATGAAGTGCAGCTGATGAAGTGAACAAAGCAATCTTTTGCCATCGACCCTCACTCGTCTTTATCATCGTGCTTTCCGTTTCACCCCGTGTTTGCCTGTTCAGAAACGTAGCATAACTCACTCATCAGACGCAAAGACGAAAAAAGACATGGCTCTTCAAAAGAAAAAAAAGGCGACCCGCCGTTCTGATCCCGTAAAAGCTGCATGTCGCCCCTCAGTAAAGCGTACGGTGAAACGCGTATGTCCCGCGCCGCCGTCACATTACTCGCTGCAAGTACTGGGATCCGAGGCCCTCTTCGACTAAAAATTGCCTTGGTGGTTCACGACGTCGACAATGCGGTTGATCACAGAGATCATCCGCGGAATGTTCTTCAGGCTAGGGTCGTTGTTCGATACCTTGCTGATCCGCATCAGCGCCTGCTCGAGCCGCGCGCCGATGTGAAGCAGCACGCTGGGTGTAATCTCCCTTGTTTGATCATCCTGCGACGAAATCAGTACGTGCTCTATAAAGGGAGGAGTAAAAAAAAGGAGAAAAAAAAGAAAAGAAAAAGGCCGAGGTAGCACTTACCAGCTGGTTGGCGACTTGGTACAGCTTCAAAATCACCATTTCAACCCAGTTGAGCTTCTGCGGCAGCAACGGTCCGTCAAGGTTCTGGGTAACGGTAGTACCCACGGACAAGAGGACCAGCGGCTGCAGGTTCGTCAGGACCTCGGGCGGAAACTTAAAAATGACCCGGCGGAACAACTCCTCCTCCTTGCCGTTGCTCTGCAGCCAGCGCATCATGGCGTCGTCGCACTTGCCGTTGACCAGCAGCTCCTCGACAATGCCGGCCACATGCTCCAACTCCTCGCGTTCGCGCTCTTCCTGCGACTTGGGTGCAAACAGCACCTCCTGTCGGGGCACGTGGTGCTGTTGCTGCTGTGACGGCGACAAATTCGCGCCCGCAACTTGGTTGGCGACTCGGCCGGTCGGACTGTGGTACGACGACTGGCCACTATTGTCGTAAGCCCGGTGTGGCAGGTGTTGCGGAGGATGCTGAGGCGGGTGTTGGAGCGCATGCTGGGGTGGATGTTGCTGGTGCTGGTACGGTTGCGCGTGCTGCTGCTGCTGCTGTTGTAGCTGTTGGGGCGCGTGCGGCGGCTGAGGGAGCTGCGGCGGCGGGGGCGGCGGCGGCTGCTGCTGCTGCTGCTGTTGTGGGGGGCCGTGCGACAGATACGGCGGCGGAAGCTGCGCCTGAGACGTCTGGTTCTGCAGCTTCAACAGCTGGCTCTGGTACTGCGCCTGCGCGGTGGCCATGGTCGTCACCGTCTCGGAAAGGTCTGTCACCAGCGACACCAGCGAATCAACTTTCGTGCGCTGCTCGGCGTAGATCCGCTCCTGTTCCGTGAAATGCTCCGCCATCTTTTGCAAAAAGCCCTGTGCCATTTTGTGCACCGTCTGCGCGGACATGGAAGACAGCGCGGGGATGAGCTCGTTGGCCACTACACGGTTGAGCCGCTCGTCCACATGGCTCGCAACGGCGTGGGCCACCTTGTCGCTGATCGCCTTGGACACCTCCGGGCTGCGGAGGCTGTTTGACACCTGGGCGGGCAGCGCCTTTTGCAGCTCCCGCTGCAGGACGCTGGACACCTGGGCGTTGATCTTGCTGCCCAGCTGCTCGGTGACCGAGCGCGTGACGTCGTCGCGCAAGATGGGCACCACCGACTTGTCAAACTCGTCCCGCACAATCTTGCTCAGGACCAGCTCCGTGTTGCTGTTCAAGACGTTGGACACCAAGTCGAGCAGTTTGCGCTGCCTCTGCTCGAAATCGGCGTCCCGTGACCGGAACTGCTGGTCGATGCCCTTTTTCATGTCGTCAAAGGCCACGGTCACCGAGCTGGCGACGCGTTCGCAGATGCGCGCTTCCATGGTGTTGATCCGTGTGTCGATAGCGTCGTGGCCAACGCCGAAAAGAGTGGGCTTGGCCGGTCCGGACGTGCCAGCAGACTTGGACGAATCCGCAGCCAAGGTGTCGCTGCCATTGGACACCGCAGCGTCACGTTCGGCCACCGCGGGGGAAGGACCACCAACAGCTGCTGTTGAGGCGGCAGCCGCAGCGGCGGCAGCTGCGTTCTTCTTTTTGCGGCTCTTCTTGTCTGTCTTATCAACGGAAGGAGCCGCCGCACCAGATAACTGTGCAGCACCTTCCTCGTCTTTCGCACCGAGCGCGCGGAGCTTGGCCGTGAGAGAACTGGCGTCCGCGGACTTGCGCGAGGCGCCATCCTGTGGCGCATTCGGCTGGAAGAGCTCTTTCGCGGCGGGGCGTGAAGCAATGACGCGAGGCGCTTGTTGCGTGGACGAACCGTTCTCCGCAGGCCCACCACGAGCGTCTGGCACCGGCGTCGGTTGCTGCGGCGACTTCAGCTTGCCGATTTTGACCTTGCCCGCGTCGACGGCATCGACGGGCTCCAGCACGCTGTTGTCCTTGGTCCAGCCAAGTTCACCTTGGCGGACAAAGATGCAGCTGACGCCCTTCGAGTGCATGGCGTACAGCTCAAACAGCGTCGGGTTGTCGCTGTCCGAGGTCGCCGCCGGGTTTTGCAAAATGTCCAAACTGCGCAGAGCACCCCGGTTCGCAAAGGAGTACTCCCGCAGACCGCTAATGACTGCCGTGGACTCCGGCTGCGGGATCGACGAGTCTCTGGCTGTCAATCGCTGGATGTAGTCGACCTGCGAAAAGTTCTTCATGGCGTACTTGGGCGCCGACAAATGGAGAATGTACACCGAATTGCGTGTCGGGTGGCCGACGACGATCATGCCCGTGGGCGGATGGTACATCACGCTGCACACCGCGTCGGATTCCTTGCTGTGGGGAAGGTTGAACTCCTGAACCGGCTTGCCGAGCGCCAGATCCCAGAGCTGCAAGGTATGGTTCTGCTTCATGCCGACGATCATGTAGCGCAGCGCGCAGCGCTTCTGGTACGGCCGCATCTTATCAAGCAGCAACACCGACGTTGGCCACGCCTTTTCGCCCTCGGGGGTTGTGGTCAGCGTCATCAGAGGCTCCTTAACTTCCAGAGACGTAAACGCCGGCATCGGGTTGCGGGGATCTGAGCCCTCGCGGATGGCAGTGAGGTCGCGGACGTCCCAGAACTTGACGCGCCCGGATTTGTCCAGAGAGACGACGACCGAGTCGTCCTGACTAAATGTGAAATCCTTGCCAGCCTTGCCGGTGTTGATCTTCAACGAACATTGTTTGGCGAGTTTTTCTGTGTCCACGACGCGGTCGTGGCCGGGCTGGAAGAGATCGTTCTGCATGATGAAACTGGGCCACACAATGTTGATCGACTTGCCGCGGCCGACTGCAAAATATTCGGGATGGCCCGTAGAGGTGCGAGCCCTAGTCTTCAGCACGCCACCAGGAGCATCTCCCTCGTGGGACAAGATGGGTGGGAGGGCAAAGCCGTACAATTCGGGATGGGCGTAGTCAAGATGATCCTTGTCGCCGTCCCGGATCTGGACCCAATACACCGTGCCGCTGATACCCGTACCAAGGATGGAGTCCTTGGGAATGTAGCCACCTGTGTCACCATTGTTGTGCGACATGGCGACGTTGAAAATGCGGTCCTTGGTGTCCGTGAAAAGCTTGGCGTCGCGGCCGTCCGACTGCCGAATGACACGCAAGCCGCCAGCCTTGGACATGCCGTACACCATGTAGTTTTCCGAGGCGGCAACGAGGTTGCGGTCGATCTGGTCAAATTCCTTCTTCAGACGAGCAATGTCCAGAATGGAGTCGTGGCCAAAGACGGGCCGGCTGTCCTTGTCGTCGTCTTGGACGTCGATTGAAATGAACGGCTTCATCGGGAAGTTGTACACCTTGACAGGCGGAGACTGCTCCTCGGCCTCGCCCTCGGCACCTGCGCTCTCCCAGCTCTCTGCAACCGGGCCCTGAGCTGCCTCGTCAACAATGTCCCGCACGGTTTTGGCCAAGCCAGGAGACAAGGCGTCCTCCAACGCCGAGTGTTTGTCGTCTCTGTCCAGCTCTTTCTGGATGGCGCGGCCGGCGGCCTGAGCGGCGGCCTGAAACTCTTTGTCGGTCTTTGCATGCATCATCTCCTCGAGATCCTTGTTGATCTCGGCTTGACCGGCCGCATCGGGGTCGGACGCGCGGTCGTCTTTCGTGTCGTCGCTCGAATGATTGGCGGAGTCACCGCCGACGCCAACATCCGTCTCCTTCGTATCGCTCTCGGCGCCGTCATCCGACGGCGTATGTGCAGAACCTTTCCCTGAGCGGACGGCAGCAACGTCGGACTTCTTGTCCGCCAACTGCTCTGGACTGGCGACGCTGCTCACGGGCTTGCTCTCCTTTGTGTTCTGCGGGGCAGGCTTCCTAAGGATCTGCACCGGCGGGGCCGTAAGAGCAGGCTGCGTAGCTGCGGGGGCAAGGGTCGCAGGAGCACCGGGCGTCGTTGACGATTTCGGCGTGCGATTGTAAGGCGACGAAGCACCCAGTCCCTCAAACGGGTTGTGATGGTCGAACAGTGTGGTCTTCGGGGTCGCGTCTTCGTGCGTCTTGGCACTCTTGACCTCAAAATCAAACACGCTCGTCGGCATGCCCAGTGCAACCGGCGACGCAGAAGCCCGAGCAGCAGGGGAATCAAACGATGCATAGTCTGTCTGCGGCTGGCTCGTCTGGCGGTTGGCACCCGATGTCGGTGTAGGCGCGTTGGACTTGGAGGACTCGGTCGAGAAGGACTCGTCGTTTTGGCTCGGTTTCGGCCGGTTCAAAAGGTTCAGCAAGTACTGCTGCGTCTCGTTCGATTGCGACGTCGACGACCACGAGGGTGCCTGCTGTGTGGACGGCTCTGGCTTGGGCGGCTCGTCTTTGTGCGTGCCCTGCATAAGGGCAGCAAGAAGGCCAGACGGGTCAGAGGGCGCCGGCGCCGGAGCATGGATCATGCTGGGTGGTCCCGACACGGACGTATGCTGCTGCTGCTGCTGCTGCTGTTGTTGTTGAAGCTCAGGCTCATCGCGGAAAGCCGCGCTCTGCGGCACCGACGGTGGCTGAGACAAACCGCTGGGCGGCGGGTTGGCGTGTCCGCTGAATTTGAGCAAGTTCAGTAGATGCGAGCTCGTTCCACGCTCGCCGTTGGGACGTCCAGAACCGATGGACCCCAGCATCGAAGGCGGGAACTGGGCGTTCGGAAAGTTGCCGCCAACGGGCGGCGTCGGGGCAGCGGGAAGGCTCGATGATGATAGATTCGACGCAAAACGAGACATCGTCGGAAAGGCCGTAAAGGATCCGGCGTCGTTGGGCGAGCTAGCATGCTGCTGCTGTTGCTGCTGCTGCTGCTGGGGAGGATAGTACTGATCGGCAGGCGAAGGCATGCTCGCAAAGTGAGACAGCAAATCGTGCGGCTGCAGCGATGCCGAGGACGCGGCCTCTTGGTCGGACTTGCGACGCAACTGAGCCAAAAGTGACTCCAAGCCAGAGCCAGGCTCGGACGCCCGCTCAGCAGAAGCCACTCTGTCGTTGCCGCTCTCTGCCGACATGTCGGCGACCGTTTGTCGTTCGAAAGACCAGGATGGAGGCAGGGTTGAGTAGAATCAATTGTCGTTGTGCGATGTTGTGACGTGGGATGCAAGGAAGGGAGATGGATAAAAACGTGCTTTGGATGACAGTGGAGAGATATGAAGAGAGGTGAGCAAGAGAAAGATGAAACAGATGACAAAAAAGTGAGGAGCAAAGTTAAGAAAAAAAGAAGAAAAGGGAAAACGAAAAAAAAAAAGAAAACTTCAGCGAATAAACAAACAGAAAGCAATGAGATTGACAACCATTTACTTGCAGAGGCTGAGCTTCCAAATTGCTACCTAACGTCAAAACATCACCCGGCTGTACTCTTTTTGTTGTTCAAGAGCAGTGAAGCCAGTTTGTGTTGACGGTCGGTGGAAGAAAAAGCTTGATGCAAGGTGTTTTGGGGATGTCTTGGATTTTTGGTGCACTTTTTTTTTGGCCTTTAGTTTAGCATGGGGCGGCAAGCTGTCCGAGTTTTTGGCCGTTAGGCTGGGGAAAAGGGAAACAACGCGAATGGCTGGTTGGGCACTTATCGGACTTAATCACCAAGCAACAACACAGTAATCAATGAGAAAATGGACTGTGCTCGTGACAATGGAGGTGGCCTGTATTACGGCGCGTAGCGATTTGATATCACCATCGTAAAAGTAATAGAATGCAATTTTCTGAAGTCGACGCAGAAGTAAGTTTACAATCTAAAGATCTTTGTTGCAGACACATTAACCAAAGAAACATCATGATTGTAGTTTGTGGTGGGCTATTTTCAGAAGGTGTCGTTTGGACGCGACGGTCGTCTGATACGCACTGTGTCATATCTCGCTTACGTAACTCGATTTCCACCACCACCGCCGCCGCCGCCGACGCCTTGCCCCAGTTATAGTCGACGTTCCAAAATATTACGACGATATTGCGCCACATTGGCCTCGACTTCGACGACGCAATTTTGCAGCAACTGGGCGTCTGTCTCCGCCATACCACAATTGATGCAAGCCAGACTACGCTCATCTGACCGTTGCGATCATCTACCCAGTCCATTTGCTACCTAAGAGCGAGTGGGCTCTGACGTTCGCCAGATCCGTCAACCATCTCGAAAGGATCATTTGCGAGCGGCGACACAGCAACATTTTTCTTTCTGTTTACTACAATGTTCTGTTTACGCAGGTGAGTGCGGTTTCTGTTTGATTTTGTAAACGTTGCGCTGAGCGGCTTTGACTTTTTGCTAACCACAACGTTCATAGCTGGCTGCCGCTGCTCTTCATTCCCACCAACGCCTCGCCAACCTTTATCTTTTTGTTCTTCGTGTGCACGTACTTTCTCAACCGGCCCTGCGTGTACTGCTCCTTTCTCCTGCTCATCCTCTTCCTCACGAGCTGCAACTGGTCCGACCGGTGTTTCTTCGACTTTGGCAGCAACTGGTTCGAGCCGCGGGCGACGCCCTGTTCGGCGTCCTGCACGGCGTGCTGCCCGGACGCCGTGCACTTTGGCGGCGCCAACGGCACGGCGCTGGTCGACGAGCTCAACACGACGGTTACGATTGCGGCGGAGCTTATCAACACGACGGTAACAACGCTGGCCGGTGCGGTCGCAGACCAGCTGTCGCGCACAAAAGCAGAGTGGACGGGCATCGGCATGGAGTGGCTGCGCAGCCTGCTGGGCCGGCGGGAATGGAGGATAGACTGCCTGGATGTCTACGTTCGGTTATAGCCTTTTTTTCTTGAAGAAGACATACGGGAGGATTCATCTTGCATATACTATCGTGGGTGCCTTGGATCAGACTGATAAAAGAATATATACGATTGCATCGAGTGAACGCGCTGCATCCGGGTTTCTTGACTTCTCAAATGTATCTTGTTGGCGTTGCATTTCCGAGAGCAGATAATGGTTGCGACGGCCGAGTCGAAAAGCGTGCAGACAAGTTGCCTGTTCCTGATGAGCTCTCCGAATCATGAGGATTGGACTCAGGTGTGTGCCTCAACTAAAAGTAATAATCATTGTCCGACCTAGCCCGGTTTTTGTTGATGTGTTCCGAGCACGTCGCAAATACGTACGGGGCAATATTACTCCTTTGCTTTTCGAACATCAGCCAAGTGCCACTCGTCATTCATATTTGCGGTGCGAGGTAGTGTACTTTTCTAACGTGGAAATGGTAAAACTTTGTGTGTATACAATCGTTATAAATCATAAAAGATGAACCGCGTAATACATTGCGCTCACGTAGAAATGAACCAAAGGAAATTGTTCCACACCCGTTCCGTCTCTTACGCCTCGGCCATGGTCGTCCCGCGCTCTTCCACCCCTCCATTCGTCTCTTCTTCCTCGATTCTCTTCAATCCCGGCCCTGCACGCGCCGGTGCCAATCGTCGTTCACACGTAGGCCGTCGACTACCACCACACCGCGGCCGCGGCCCACACGGTCCTCCCGCTGCCACCAAATCTGGTGCTTTTCCGCCGCCGCTCCGCCGGACACGGGCTTTTCCGCTTCGGACTCGCTGTCAGCGAGGCCGCCGGTGCCGCTCTCGGCGCCCACGACAACGACGACGTCGTTGCGCATCCAGTTTTGCAGCTGGTTGACCACGGCGCCGTTGTCGCCCGTCAGCGACTCCTGCAGGTAGACGACATCGGGCTCGAGCAGGTGCAGGATGTGCGCGTGGCCATTGGGTGACGTGAAGGGAATGATCTCCGCCTCCTTCTCGACGAGCGCACGGGCCTGCGCGTAGACCGCGCTGTAGCCCGCCGGCACACCGCTCCCGGACGCGGACGCGGGTGCATCGGGTCGAAGCGGCGACGGCTGCGACGTCTGCGACGTCTCGGGGCCAATATTGGAAAACGAGGAGCTGAGCGAGGTCGGCTGCGGCACGCTGGGTGACAGAGCGTCTGCGCTCGCGGCGTCCTTCAGGCCAGGCGCGTATATGAGGACGAAGATGCGGGTTTTGGTAAAGTCGTTTTGTCGGGGGATGTAGGAGAGAATGGACTAGTGAAAAAGACCACTGTTAGCCAGGAGAATATAAAGAAGAGAGTGTGTTGTACCAAGTTTGAAACGTACAGCATGCTCGAGAAAACCGTCATCGTCACCGCCGTCGCTATGGTTGTCTGCTGAGACGACAATGGCCACGGTCTTTCGCTTGCGGCTGAAGGCGTCTCTAGCAGAGGACGAGGACGGCGCAGCCGCCGCGGGCGCTGCAGACGCCGCAGGACGGTCCCGGCGTGCATCGGCTTCCTCGGACCAGGTCTCATGGTCGGCGTAGGCGTCCTTATCGCCCTCGCGGATCGAGGCCAGGGCGCCACCCACCGCGGCCGAAGCAGCCGTGATGCCGGCCGTCACCGCTTTGCTGGCTTGACCGACCCACTGCTGCGGGCTGGAAGCACCGCCCCCCAGGGCACCCGACATGCGCGCACCCCAGCCGCTGCCACCAGCGCTGCCACCAACGCCGCCACCAGAACCACCAATTCCCGAGCCCGGGGAGGCGTCGGTCATGCGGATCGTGTTGTTGCCGACGGTGCTGCCCGATGCAGTAGCAGGGCCGGCACGGTCAGACCGGGCATTTGACGCACCGTAGGGCGGGTTTTCGCCGTAGTCGGCGTTTTCGTAGTCGATCTCGGTGTACTGCTGCGACTGCGCGTGGCTCGGTCGGCCGCCATGACCGTCTTCGTTTTCGTACTCGTCGTCGTCGCGGCTGCGCTGGCTCCAAGCCCAAGCGGCAACACCGGCGGTGGCAATGGTCAGCGTCAGAACAAGCGGCACCCAGTGGCTAAAAACGCCACGTCGGCGGCGGGAAGACGATCCGCCGTCGTAGGGCGCGGACATGGCGGGCAAACAGCGGTTGGGTGGAGTTGCGGCTCCGTGTGCCGAGGGCCTGCAAATGAAACGTCTCCGAAGAAAAAGGAAACCAAGAGACCGCACGATCCAGAAACACGACACGGTCAACCAACGAGCGGCAGATGAACGGCAGGCAGTTCCGCGATGCAGGCGCAAAAAGTATGCGATGATATGGGCGTCGAGAATCACGAGGAGTGAAAAAAGCCGGCACCCGTCGACGTTGTTTTGCGATAAAGCTTTGTATGCAAAAAGGATCTGCACGGGGCCTGCGCCGTTCGTTGATAAATCGTGGTGGCTGGTAACGAAGCTTTGCTGGTCGTCGCCGTGTTGGTGCCCGCTGACCAACAAGAGGCCCTCCAAAACAAAACAAAACCACCACTACCATCCATCCATCCCCAGCCCTTCCTGCCTCCGGCTCCAGCAACAGAGGGCCGAGGCATAACCGGGCGTTCATTGGTTGGCTGGCCAAAGGCCGATCTGTGCGGTAGCGGAGAACGTAATCCTAAAAATGCACGTGACATGCTTGTGACGAAAAGTGCATAACTGCACTACGCATAATAAAATTATACCATTTATGCACATTAGCAGCATAGTGGGGCAGAAGCTTGCGCACCAGTTCTCATGAGTCAAAAGCCTTTCACGATACACAGGAGAGATTTTGAGAGGGTGAAAAGATTGGCATACACACATCACCACGTGAATTCAGAGGTTGTTTCCAGTCGATACTTGGGGGCTTGAGGTTGGGTTGTGTATATCGAAAAATCTGGGGTGGTTGAAATTTAGATCTTTTTCTCTTGAGCTCTTTTTTTGTTTCTTACTTTCATTTTCATTTTTTTCTAAATATTATCAAATATCGAAGATGCCGCATGCGGTCTCAAAAGGCATCGGCCTGCAGGCCTTGATTTTGTGCGGGCCCGGCTCGTCATTTCCGACCTTCACTGCCAACCCCGACGAGAACCCCAAAGCTCTGCTCCCCATCGCGAACCGGCCAATGGTCTGGTACCCGCTTGATTTCTGCAACCGGGCCGGCATCACAGGTGTGTGAAAGGCGTGGCTTCTGAACACGAAAGAGCCAGGGGTTGAGCATGAACTAACAGAATTTTCTCGTGGGCAGACATCACACTCATCTGTCCGCCGGCGGCCTCTGAGGCGATCCGGGCGGCGCTCAAGACCAACCCGTTCTTGACCAGCCTGCCGGCCCCGGCCGTCGTGGCGCCCCAGAAACTGGACCACACCACGGGCACGGCTGCCATCCTGCGGCTGCCCGAAGTCCGTGACATTGTCACGGCCGACTTTGCCGTGCTGCCGTGCGACCTGGTCTGCGAGCTGGGCGGCGAAACCCTGCTCCAGGCGTGGATGGTCAAGGCCGCCTCGCTGGCCGACGTGCTGGCTGCCGACACGCTTGGCTACGCGTATCTTGGCAACACACATACCAGCGGTGGTGGCGGCGGCGGCGGAAACAACAGCAACAACAACCACAGCAAAAGCAATAGCAACAGCAACGGTAGCGCACGCCGGCACGCCAGCGGGACCGGCTTGGCGGCAGCAGCGCACAGCGGCGGCCTGGGCGTGTGGTACGACACGCGGACTGCCTTGCCGGCCGTCAAGGGCGAGGAAGCCGATTTTGTGGCCACGGTGCCGCTCGCCGACGCGGCTCCATCCGCAAAGCGTGCTACGTCCACGTCCTCGTCCGTGCTGCCGCACTTGGAACGCGTGGTGACGTCCATGCCCCTGGACTCGCTCAACGACCTGATGGAGGACCAGGATGGCTATGCGGTGCGGCACGGCCTGCTGCGGCGGCACCGGCGGGTGCGCATGCGTACGACGCACCGCGACGCGCACATCTACGTGTTTCCACAGTGGGTCATGGACCTCGTACAGGCGAACGAACACATGGACAGCATCGGCGAAGATGTCGTGGGCTGGTGGGCCAAGGCCGAGTGGCAGCGGGGCTTGCCCGAAAAGCTGGGTATGGCCGCGATCTTGCAGGACTACGACGCGTCTGCCAGCACCTACGGTGCCGCCAACGGCGGTGGAAATGGCGACGGCGGCGGTAGCGGCGGCGTGGGCGACAACGAACCCGCGCCGCGCGGTCTGTCATCGACAGGCCCGGCAGGGACGGTTTTGGCGGCAGAGGTATCCGTACCGCTGTCTACGAGCGCGGTAGCAGCAGCCGCAGCAACGACGAACACAACAACAGCACATACAGTATCTGCGCGGACTCTCTCAACGCCCGGCGGCGGCAGTGGCGGCGTTGCGGCCGACGTGCCAGACAAACAACGGCAAGACCAAAGCAGCGATCGGAGGGGGTTGCAGATGCCACCTCTACTGGCGTACATCCACCCTTCGACGGCCACCGCACCCCTGATCCGGCGCGTGGACACGTCAAAGTTGCTGTTGACCGTGTCCCTGCAGCTGGCCAAGCTGCCCTCGGTGGAAGAGGTGGCGGCAGCCGCTTCGGCATCATCGCCGTCGTCGTCCGAATCGTTATGGGAGCCGGCGTCGCCGTTTGCCCACGCACGGAAAGTCGCATACCCCGAGGGCGTCAAGACACGCACGACAATCACGCGGGCGGACAGCCTGGTGGCCGACAACGTGACCGTGGAGGAGAAGGTGTCCATCCGGGAGTGCGTGGTCGGGGCCAACTGCCAGATCCACGAGGGAGCCAAGCTGCACCAGTGCCTGCTCATGGAAGGCGTGGTCGTGGGCAAGGGCTGTCGGCTGACACGGTGCATCCTGGGCAAGCGCAGTGAGATCGGCGCCGCGTCGGTGCTGACGGATTGCGAAGTGCAGGAGAACCTGCTGGTGGAGCCAAAGAGTAGGTTTTTTTTTGTTTGTTGTTTTTTTGATTTGTCGTCTTCCTTTTCTTTTTACGTCGTATCTCGGTTGGCTGCTAACACAAAGCGCCTTCCATCAGCCGAGGAAACAAACAACAACTTTATGAGCTCAGAGGGACTGGAGGCGACTGCGGAGGAGATGGACGAGGCTATGCAGGACGTGGACGACGATGAGAACGGCGGCATTGACGCATAAGCCGCTGATGCACGGCTACAAAATTTTGTTTCAGGGTCCGAAAGGACACGATCTCCCAGGAACGACGCGAGACACGAAAAGGGGACATGACCTGGTTTACTACGTTGAGATAGATTGAACATGTTCGTCCGGCGCATGGGATAGTTGGGAAAAGGAAAACAACAGAAACCAAACAAGAACAATGGCTCATCTCGGTCCGTTCTTGTATCGCAACCATTGCCAGTCTCCTTTGTGCTAGAACAGTTGACGTCCCTGTCGCGGTTGTCAACAAGCTTACTTCCACCCATAGCACGGAGCCAGAAGCCATGTTGTTGACGCCCATCCGCCAGGATTACCTGTCTATCTTTGTAGGTTTTTTTTTCTCCTTACGCCAGTTGTTTATTTAATCGAGTTCGCACACGATGCAGAAGGGTCATCCGGTTGCTGACAGCTTCGCGGATGCTCGGTCAAAGCCGAATTGCCGACGGCCACAAAAAGTTGCCCTGCCCAGCCTGCAAGGCAGGGCGAAGTCGTTCACGATGGCCGCCCTGTGCCCCTACAACTACACGTGGTCGGACGATGCCTGCATACGGCGGGTCCGACGTCGACGAACATGACGATAGCATGGCCGGCGGCAGGCATTTTGGACCGAGGGCCGGGGCTTGGAGCGGAGACAACACGGCTAGGGCCAAGGCTAGTCGTAGCGTTCATGCAATGCTACGCAGCCATCCCGTTGTCGCCACAAAAAGGACAAAGTGGGCAGCTTTGGTTGACGTCGTGGTCTGTGAGAAAAACGACATATTACGGAGCACAACCTTACAATGGCAGTCCACGAGACCCAAATTCGGTATGTAAGCTTATTTAGACCGGCCATTTAAGGAAGAACACGGAACATCAGACCAAATCGAGAAGCAAGCCAAAATCGAAATAATAATAAAAAAAAATAAAGAAGAGGAAGAACAGAAATTACAATTCGTGGATTGCCTTTTACCCGTGTTATCGTCTTGGTTCGAGTCTATGCCCCACGATTGTCCTGGCCCCATCCTCAGTGTGTCGATAGCACCACTGGCGAGACCTGCACTTTCTCACAATCATCTTGGACGTTGCTCCTCCTCCAGCTATGCCCACTGCCAACAGCTTGCTCCAGTTGCTAAGAGCACCGTTACCTGTCTTGGGCATAAGATGTATGCTGCACCTCCGTGTGTCTTATTCAAAGGACGTGCTAAACCGTTCGTGATGTGTGAGCAAGTTGCCCTTGCATCCCTTAGCCTAGGTCTTTTCCCTTTTTTCTTTTTCTTTGGTATCATCTTCCTCCTTCATTCCTCTCTCCAGACCAAGTCGAGGGCTATGTGCAGTCTAGATGCAAGTGGCTGGTGGGTTTGCCAGAAGGGCGCTGAGCCAAGATGAACAGCAAATTGCGCCGAGACCGTGACGACGCGTTGTGCTCAGGTGCAAGAAAAAAAGAAAAAACCGTGTGGAGTTTCCTGCTGTCCGAGATCGTCTAAAAGCGAGACACGCATAGGGCAACCCAAAAGGGGACAAGAGCAGCAGGTCGGATCCGATGTTGGCCTTCTTTTAGGCTTGGGACCAACGGGGAGGGAGCCTGTTTTATTTCCTTTTTGGGCGGGATGCAAACCGGACGATCCACGAGCGCGCAGGCGTGTACATAAATAAGACGTGGTCGTCTGGCACATCACCGAAAACAAGAAATCAAACAAATCGAAAAATGGCAAAAAGCCAGGAACCGGCAGTGCGCACTCCGTAGGCTGCAGTAGCGCGTGCAGTAGTACGTGCAGTAGCATGTACAGTAGTGTGCGCACACACGATCTCGGCCGTGCATAGGCAGTGGCAAAAAAGCAAAGAGAGAGACAAGATGGCAGTGGAATAGGATTAGCTTGCGCGGTACTGGACTCTCGTATGTTGTGTGGTCGGGGTTGTCGTCGTGCCCGTACGCTCTTGTATGGGACGTATGTTGGACTGGTGACTATTGCTTTTGCTCCGTCTTTTTTTTTCCCCGTTTACATAGTCTTCACACGCATGTCTCACTCTTTCTTGATATTTCAGGTTTGCTCTGCTTGTTGGTGGTCCTCTTTCCCCTTTCTCCTTTCTCCTGCTTCCAACGAGCATCGAAAGTCTTTTCTGTTTGCTGCAGGTCCCTCGCTTATTAGTGTTATTTTCGCGTTCAACGTGCACAACCTCCAGCACAGAGCATGCTTTCAAAGGATGTCTGCCTCAAGCAGCTGTTTTGCTAGAAAACCGGTTACAAATGGAGCTTCCCTTGGCTCTGCCCAATACGGCATCCCGTTGACGCAGTCCGCCATATGCATGAGGGCATATGGGGCAGTTGGCTCGGCTAGATATACATGTGACTATAACAGGATTTACGTTGACATACATACCTACTTACGTACATAGCACGGCGTAATTGTCCTCTCCCCGAAAGAAGAACCTGCAACCATGAAGGGCACACGATGCATCGTACTTTGTACGCTACCCAGCAAAAAGCATGTGGAGGAGCTGAAGCAGCAAACGCCAAGCCCACTTCACGGCGGAAGCGATCGAGGTATGTACGGAGTAGTTGTAGTGTCGAGGGGGGATCCTAACAGAATCAGGCAGTTGCTTGTTCTAAAAGCAGCTCAGCCCGCTGGAGCTTGATCCGCTTATTTTATGACGCGAACTGCTCTCCCCTGCAAGTCCGAGGAGCCATTTCCAGCCCTAAAGCTTTTCGGTGTCAAGCTTGGTGCAAAGCAAGAGCTACATACCACTACTTCATGGCTCGTTACGGTTACAAACCGGGCCTATGTGTAGTTGTACTTTGTAGCTCGCCTGGCTCTTCAAAGCCCGTAGGTTGTTGTCTAGGGCTAAAAAGGAAGTAAACGAAAGACAGACTAAACATACGACGAGCAAAGATCGCCCGAGGCAAAAGCCGGGGTTGGCGGACAGACCAGCAAAACGCGATCTCCAGCTGCCGACGTCCGTTCGCATCGCGCTATACTGATATGGGCAACTGCATGTTGTCGAGCTATTTTGTCTGCTCCCTGTCCCTGTCTTTTGGTGCCTGTAAGCTTCGTATTGGTGTGGACGCCACCGCACGTAAAAAGTATTGTATCCATACGACGATGAAGGACGCGGTAGCTACGCTCGTCAGCTGTCGTCAGCTGTGGTAAGCTGTGGGAATAGAGAGCCCGATGCCGAGAAAAAGGGGAGTCATTTGAAGTACAAGGAAACAAAAAGTGAACATCTTTCTAGCCGTGACAATTTGTCTACGGGAGAGTACGGAGGTCGAAAGAGGGCAAATTCAAAGGGAAAAGAAAAGGAATCGCGCGCGATTTAGAAAAGACCGCAATAAAAAGGTACCGAGTAACCCCGTAGAATATCCGAAGGGCCCCTTGTGTGTCTCTCGGTACAATAAATATGTGAAGCAGTTTGGCCTCTCATGCTCGCTTTGACACCCTCTTTCCACACCAACATCGCCAAGTAGATGGATGGTTGTGGCTTTAGTTGCAAAAAAATAACAAAAAAGTGAAGCTGGATGTCGGACACAAGGTTGTTTCTTATACGAGATGCGGACCCTGTTCAGGAAGAATCTTACTTTGTCATGGAGGAGCATCAGCCCTGTAGAGCACTTTTGAACACGTGCATTACTGCGAGAGTGCGGCACGGCACTGCTGTAAACAGTGATATTCTTGCATTGCAAATGCAACATCATACGCCGTACGAGGACGTCCTTGTGCCGTTGACCCTGTCAACACGATCGACATACCCGCCCAAAGCCTGCCGGTTTACGAGGAACCTGGTTCGTTTTAGTACTCCGTTCTCCGTACGACGTACGAAGTAGCTTGCGGGAGCAACACGAGCCGGCCTTTTGGTTAGCCCCTGAACGTGCCGCCATCCCTTTCCCCACGGCCAGGGATGAGCTCGGTTATTTGATCAGAGGCAGGCCAGGGGCCAAGGTGGCGCGGAGATACGCCTGAACTTACGGATATATTCCCTCTTCCCTTCTGCAGTTTCGTTTCCTTATTTTTTACTGCTGTGAATTGCGATGCTTCTCGTCCTTGTCCTGGTGAAAAAAAACAACCCCTGGCCGAGTGAATACTCTCGATCTCGATAGCAAGCCCCTGTTCAAAAGGTCGTCACCATGCCTGAGCTTTCGATGCCGTGTTCCGCTCTACGCCCTGTTGAGTTTAGTCAAGTTGACACAAGGAGTATGCATTCGGTGAAGCTTGCTCTTTTCTTTTCTTGAGAAAGCTGATTTTCTCGGATGTGGGGAGTAGTATCTTTGAAAAGGCTCCCTTGGTCCTTCAGCTTGGTTCATTTGCGTTCATTCGCCTTTTGCGTTAACGAGATTGGGCAACGTTGGGTGAAGAAAGCATCCAATATTTGCTGTGACGCGACGATGATGGCGAGCTGTTCTCGCTTGTTGGTCTTCCACTAGAGCCACACTTTAAATAGAATCGAAGCAAGGAGGCTGCCCAACTACGCGGAAACTCGAAGCAAAAAGGGAAAAAACGGCAAAATTGACGAAGAATAGAGGACGACGCGACGAAGGGATGCACTTAAAAAAGGTTTGAATATCAAATTTTGGAAAGGGCACAGCCGAGAAAGGTAGAGCTTTGTGAAGCTGGTTCCTGTGAAGCTGGGTCCTCCCCCAGCTTTCTGTCTTTTTTTCTTTTCTTTTTTTTTTGCTTTTTTGGCCAATGGTCGGCCTTTGCATTCCAACGCGTCTATCATCCAATCCCCTTTCATCCCTTGCTTTCGTTTGTCTCACACGAATCCCTCCCATACGAGGGTGGCGGAAAGCAAAGGCCCAGGTTCCACCAGCACCACCCCCATTTTCCCCGGTGAGCCGAGATGCCCTCCTTTCGCCTTCCCCTCTCCCTGCCCCTTCCCGCATCGGTTCTTGTTTATCCCTTGTGTGCCTGAAAAAGAAAAGGCTAGTTTTGAGCTACTGTAAGTGTGCCCGGTTTTTTTTTTGGAATTTTTGGAAATTTTTTTTTTGAATCACGACGCGAAGCAGCCAAACGTGCCTTTTCCAAGCACGACGCGACAATCCGAAAAGGGCAAAGCCAGCCCTCAAGGGAGCCTCGTTCAAGAACTAACATAGTACGGACGTTGCCATGAATAACACAGAACACCGTTTGTCGTTAAAATCACTGAGAAACGAGCGTATAAGAAAGAAAGGCTGTTTTTTTCCTGGTATACAAGGGCTCGCTTACGTCCCATATTGTGGCTACATACAGAGCCTAAACCGGTCGATCCGAACAATGTCCAGCTTTTTCAATGGTAAGACATGTCAAAATAATAACGCCGTCGGTTTGATAGTCACAAGCAACAAGAGAACAAGGTCTTAGAATAAATAACTCGGACGTCAAGAGCAAAAAGTGTGGAGAAGAGAAAAAAAAAGGGGGAGAGGCAGGCAATAAAAAGCCCGCAAAATTCAAGACATGCATTTGATCTACCTACGATCATCACACCATTTTGATGTGGCCATTCATCTTAGTATGTATGTACGAGGTTCAGAACCAGTAAAAAAACCGACAAGCCGTCAAACACCGTGAAGCAGCATTTTCATTCTCTCTGACTTTCGTCCGTTCTTGTGAGACCAGCTTGTAGGGCTCTTGGTAGGGGACCCTCAGCGAAGTAACAGAGCAGCACATACCCTGTGCGATTGTCGGTTCTTTTTTACTTTGACCAGTTTTTTTTTTTTTTTTTTTTTTTTTTTTTTTTTTTTTCGAGGAACAGAATACAAGCATACAAGCACGCAGCTGCACAACCTTAGTTGATTGCTCCTTTGGGCTGCCATGATTGGAGGCCCAGACGAACGACAACCACCCAGAACAACCCAATCAAGTCAAGAACGCAACTGCGACAAGGTGGCTCCACCAAACTACAACACAATACGTCGTACTGCTTAACCGAGTCCTGCTTGTCTCTCTCGTGGTATTACGATAGGACGTGCTTCGGTAGGGCGGGCCACTTACTTGGGCCGGCTGTGTGGAGCGAGGCCTTCACGCCTTTCCCGTTTCTAACATTTTTTCTTTTTCTTGGTTTTTGGGTGGTTTTTTTTTTTGCTTTTTCCAATGTATCCCTCCAGTTGAAGTGCAGCTTCTTGGTGCGGTCGTATGCATTTTGGCGAGCAAGCCTTGGCGGGTATGCCAACGCATACGCCCACATGATATTACATGGCTAAACAGAAAAGAGACAGACAAGTGGTACTAAAAAAAATGGTTTGCACAGATCATGCTCTCGATCGGCCGGTTCACTGCCGTGCGTGCCTATTTAGCACCCACCTTGATTACAACGAAACGAAAAAAAAAGGGGGGGGGGAACGGGGAAGGAAAAGGGAAAATGACGACAGAGTACTTACATGATGCCCCCTGTCTACGCCTCCCTGCCCACCCCCGTTCCCCTTTTTGCTCTCGGCTCGACCCGAGAATAGCACCCTCCGCCGACAAGGTTCGTTGTTTGTCTCTGTTGTCGTTGCATTGCACATAGATGGTCGAGACCAAGTCAACCCGCCTCCTCCAGTCTACCGTCCCCCGGTCCCCCTCAAACTTTATCGTAGCCATGCCGTTCCCATGTCCCCTTCGTTGCTTGTTCGGGAATCGGTACCACGTCCGCATCTCACCGGCTAGCAGTTCGACCAGTCACACGCTGCGAGATGGGGCACACTCCATATCGCTCATCGATCGGGGCAAATGATATGATATCAGGTGTGAAAAGGTCAGTGCTGAGTGGCATCCACCTCTAGAGGCAGCAAAAAGCAAAGAGCCCGCCTTTGTAGTCCTGCCGTCGTTGGTGTGTCACTTTTTTGTTGAGGCTGTTTTGTAAGTATGTATCAAAGGTCTCGGCGGTCTAGACCTAGAAGCTCGTTACTTCGGTGGATAAATTTTCTTTTTCGAGGGACGCGGGCGACGAAAGGGAGATGAACTTTTCCTAGAATGAAAAGACGAGAAACGAAATCCAACAAGAAAGATGATGACGCTCTACCGACGTCACCGAAAATGTGATTCAGGGGGTTGAGGAGGCTGAACGCCAATCCGGGGTATTTGCATTCCGTTTTATTTTGCCCTTTAGCCCCCTTATTTTTAAGCGAAAGGGTAAGACAGTGGGCGGATACGAGGTCCAAAATGCTCCCGAAACCACAAAAGCACCGAGAGACAACAAGAGGGGAGAACGCCGCAAGTCGAAGTTATTGAGACAAAAAATGAATCAAATAGAGCCGTGGATGAAAGTGACAAAATGAAAAGAAAAGGAAACGAAAAGGCGGATGGGGAAGGGAAAGAGAAGGGTAATACAGAGTGTGTTCCGTGGCACATTGTAATACCCTGCGACCGTTGGCGGTTGTCCGACGAGAGGAGTCTCGACCGCCACGCGAATGTGTTAGCATTAAGACAGTCGGAGAGAAGAAGCGAGTGTGCTTTAGAAAGTGTGCTTTAGAAAGTGAGAAAGAATAAAAACGTGAGAAAGCGGGAAGAAAAAAAAACGTCAAAAAGGGAAAAGAAGAAGAAAACGGGGGAAACAGGGAAAAGGAAATGAGCACCCCCCTTGAACGGTGTCACACGTCAGCCAATATCACCCAAGCCGCTGACGCTTCTTGGGTCGCGAGGACAACGACACTGCTGGGTCATTCAACTCGCAGATGAAAAGCGTCCGAGTGGTCTTTTTTTTTTGTTGAACTTATATAAGATCTTTAAGTGCGAAATACCTCGTACCGTATTTTGTAGTTTAGCACCTTTTGCAACAACAATAGACATGAACGCCCCTTTGTGCTCCTTTCTCGGTGCACTCCGACGTCCGAGATTTTTGAAAAGCCGTTGCAAAGCCGCCGATAGGAGTGAGCGGAAGCCGGCAAGGAGGGAGGCCCGGAAAGTAAACTCGGTTCTTGGCCGAGAGAATTACTAGGGCCAGACGTGTGGTAAAAAATAATGGTAATAAGAATGAATAAATAAAAACTAAATAAGAATGAAAATAACAACATGCGCAACAAAAGAGACGGCGCTTATGCTGCTCGCAACCGTGTCTATGACGAACAGTGCCGTGTCCTTATTCCCATTTTGGGGAACGTGCATGTGGTTGTTGTTGTTATTGTTGTTGTTGTTGTTGTGATAGCACCCCCCTTTCCCCGGACACATCACCGTTTGTCGTGGAAACGGTTCGTTCTGGGACGTACATAACCCGCAGTCGCATCTAGGCCGGACCGCCGTACGGAATACAACGCCGCTATGCAGCCCGTTGACAGCGAGGTCGCACTATGCTCTGTGCGTCTGCCCTTGTGGCTCGGTGTGCGAATCTCTCCTCGTGCATGCGAAGAGACAGCCAAACTCGGGCCGCACGAACTTTGTCCCCAGCCTACATAGCCCTACCAAACAAATGGTTCATCCCCGAAGACGCCGGAGTTACTTCAATTTTTTTTTGTTTTATTTGGTAAATGTCCCCCTTGTTTTTCGTTGTTTTCTTCTTTTCAACGCTATCCCGTTTCCTTCTCTTCTTCGGACAGCCTGTGCCGCCGGCTCTCTGCCGGCGTTCCGGCCACCCTAAAATACGGAAGAGGATTAGATTCTTGCCAATAAAAAGAAAAACCGAAGCAGCTTTACAGAACATAGCAAAAACCCTCCCCGAGTTTGCAGCGCTGGCTCGAAAAATAGCCCCAACCCCCCTGCTCTTCTTTTCCCTATTTTGTCATTTATTCTTCCTTCTCTTATTCCCCTCTTCCGGCCGTGGGTGTCCTTTTTTTATTCTTGCTGACACCCACCAAACCACCAAAGAAATCAAAAGTGTAGACGGATGTCTGCTTCCATTCGTATTGTCGAAATGTACCTTGCGTTGCAAGTGATCATGTGTTTATTTTTATTTTTATTTTTTTTGCAACCTCTACACGCCCTCGCTTCTTCTTTCTCTCGGACGCAGCAGCAGGTCCTTTGCCCGTCTTCGTTCGCCGCCAAGGACCGATCACCTCAATTGCCTGACGTATGGAGTACGAAGTACTAATGCACAAGCTATGTACGAGGATCCGGCGGGCAAGCGAGTGGGGGGGACACTTACATATTCCGTAAGGCCAGTTGCAGGGGTAGGACAACCGGTCCTAAGGAGTACGACATACATACTCCGTCGTGCTCCGTATTCGTACGATATACGAAGTCATCGTAGAACCGAAAAAGGGAAGGGGGGTCTTGATTCTGTAAGAGAGAACGCACGGGGTGGAGAGAAGACGCGAGGGAGCTGAGGACGAGCGGGCGAACCATTTATCCAATACGACGAACGACGCAAGGCACGATACCGAAGATATCATAAACTCTTATGTAGAGCACAGCCGCTGACGCAGTATACGTTCCCATAGTACGACGTATTATTACTCCGTAGGTAGGAGAGCGAAGTACTTCCGTACGTGGTATTGGTAGGGTTGCATTGGAACCAGTAGCGCGGCTAGACTGCAGGGTGGGCGATAGACATATTTGTAGGCGAATGTACTCCGTACTCCGTACCTGCTTTTATTTGCTTTTTCCTGATCGCCCGCGTGCGGAGGCTTCCGAGGGGAAAGTTAAGGCAAAAGAAGCAAAAAAAGAGGAGAAAAATGGTAGTTCCTCGGAATATCTGCGCATCAACGACCATGCAAACCCAGGCCGGGGAAGAAGGAAACGAGGCAAAAAGAAAATTTAAAAGAGCATCCCGCAGTAGAGCACTAGAAGACCATCAACAAAAAAAAACAAGCAGAAAAGGGACAAAAAAAGAAAAAACAGAAGCCGGACCACAAGCCGTAAGAGACGCAATGCCCCGGCTTACCTGCTTCTTCCGGTCTACCCTTTTGTTATCGGCCATGTGCGGCGTATGCAGTTCGTTCCTTTTTCCTTACGAGAGCTGCATTGGAGTGGGTTTTTTATCCTTCTTCTTCTATTTCTTGTTGGGTTGTCCGGTGTAAAGAGTGCGTGACATGGTCCGATAAAGCCGGCGTACGACGGCGCCGGCGGCGCCGGCGAACTTGTCGTGCGCTTGAGAAAGCTTTAGAGAGAAAGGGCAAAACAATATATAAAAAAATGCTAAGCGCAAAAGAAGTGAAAGCGTTTCCGGAAAGCTGGTTCGGAATTAGCAGTTCCTATTTCTGTCCCTTTCCTCCGTCTCTTCCATGCTTCTGTGACTCAAAAAAAATGCGGCGGAGGCCGAGCGAGTAGCAAAGGATCCAAAACAATCAAAGATTGTATGATAGACGAAGCAAAATATGTACAGGGCACCCGTAAGAAAAAAAACCTTTTCTCAGCCTAGGTAGCCATGCCGGTGAAAAGACCGGCCGGCTTGGGTTCTCTTCGTCTGGACACGCCGAAGGGCCGTCATCCCCCACCACTCCATTTCCCCTGTTCCCCCCTTCTCTCTTTTTTCTATTCTCTTTTTGTCTGTTCTCCGACCCGACAGCCACAAAACGCCGTCTACGTCGTCAGTTGTTTTCTGCATGCACGTTCAACAAGCCCCATCTTCTGCCTTGCAGCCACGCCGTGTGCGGTGCCGCGTTAAAGCGGAGAAGGTTGTAGTCGTTCGTCTTTTTCTTCTTGTCATTTTCGTGGCCCTCTGGGCATCTTTTTTTTTCCTCTTTTTTTTTCCGGTAATATTTTTTTATCACTTGGGTATTTCTTCAACATCCCTCGTTTCCAACCATCATGCCCCCTACTGCTGCACCTTGCTCTCGCCCGTCCCCTCTTCTCTGCATCGTGTGGTCCCTTTACCCCTGTTGGTCTTCTTCGTTTGCCTCTTTCTTTTTTTCTTTCTTTTTTTTTTGCCTTCGTTTCTTTCCGTTGCATACCCTTTGGCGGCCACGTTCTTCGCCTGCAGCAGGTTCCCAAGCCTCCTTTCACGCCAAGGAACCAAGCTTGCGCAGACAACATCAGACCACTCACCATCATCGACAAGGTGGATATGTTGCCTGATTCCGACAACCGACGGCATTTCCTTGCATCGCGTGCGCCCTGTCTGGTCCCTGGCATCCGTGTCGTCAACGATTGGCAAACATGTTGCGTGCTTACGATATTTCCGCTCATATACCACCTGCATGAGGACGTCAGCTAGTGCGTACGGCACGATGCAATCAGAAAGACACAACCAAGGGGCCCGTTGATGGATTGTGTTGCACTCGGGGTTGGCATCAAGTTTGTTTATTTTCTTTCCTTTTCTTGTCATTTTCTTTTCCTTTTTCATTTTTTTTTTTTTTTTTTAGCAAGGGCCAAGAAAAGAAAGACAGTCCCTGAAGAGATATATCATATTTTTTAAAGCTGTGTTTTGTCCTTGTTCTATTTTCTTTGGCATGTGATATCAAAATCGAAAAGGAGCACAAGGAAGTTTACAAAGTCAGAGAGGGTATTATGTGATTTGCCAACAAGACGCTTAATGTTACCCACTCTTTTCTCTTGTCTCCTTGCTCCCCCTCGTCTCATCGCCCGCGACGCAAGCCACAAAAGATAAACCGTCTTTTGCTCACTTGTTCGCCGTCTCGTATCTGCTTCCTTTCACACGGCTTCAAACTGGCAAGTCCGGAAATGTTTTCTTGATTCCTGTCCCTCGGAGAGTCGCTTTTGCGCTTCCGCTGCACGTCGTAATGGCCGCAGTTGCATTGCAGAAGCAAATGCAGCTGTCGTCTTGCCACTGCTCATGGTTTCCCCTGCTTGGAGATATTAGTATCACGACATTTTGCGTCTCTGCACGCTCTGCCTTGCGTATATGCAAATCTTGCGTGGGTCGCTTCCGTTTTTTTTTTAAAAAGAAAGATCCTACATGCGTTTTTTTTTTTCCTTCCCTTCTTGCCGGGGTTTCCTGCTGCCACGGGATACCCGTTTCTTTCAATTCCACTGTTTCAAGGCAATATCTTGAACCTCTTTTTTTTTTCCCCTCTTTCCCTTCCGGTTTACCCTATTCTCGGTCAGCTTCTTTCTCTCAACTACACGCCTCTCTCGAGATATTTACCCTTTTCCCGTATTGTTCCCCAATGCAGCTACGTTGTCCGTTCTGGAACCCTAGTCCACGTCGTCGTTTTTTTCTTCGTCTTCCTGCCGCCGCTTCTACTACCTCTCTTCGGCTTTTTTTCGTGGTACACGGCTGTATACACTTGAAATTGCATTGTGCTCACCATTGCTTCCCAAGCTAAAGTATAGCTTCTACGTCGTGCATATTCTTCGTACGAAATCATCAGGTTCACTAGACGGGGCGTCTTGCCGATGCATGCCGTATCTGTTCTGCTTTTGATTCATCCCCATAACCTCTTTGAACCACCCTCCATTGCGTCCTCCCCCCCCCCCCTCAAATGCGCCTCCTTGTTTAGATCTTGTCTCACCTCAGAAAGGGGGAAAAACTGTTCTGAACAGATGAACAGAGGTGTGGGGGTGTATCTTCCAATGCTACCACCTGAACACCGGACTCTAGACACATAGTTTTTATTGCAAGCGACGAAATCGGTGTAATCAATACGAGACGGAAATAAAGCTGAGGCGTAATACAATAGGTACATGCGACAATCCAAGATAGGGGATGCCGTGTTCTTGTGGTAGTTAAGCGACGTTGTGCCTGGCTTGAAGAAAACCGTTTAGTCCCTTTTGGTCGTCTGCCTTGTGTTCCTTTTTCCTTTTCTCTCCCTTGATATTGTGTGTGTTCCTGGTATAGGGCCTGGACCGCGTAACTATTTTTTTTTTTTTTTTTTTTTTTTTTTTTTTTTTTTTTTGCTATATATAATGGTTTATAAAATACATAAATAGGTATTTTTATGTTTTACTTTATTTTATTTTATTCTGCACCTTTCTCTCCCGCTTATCCTTTCTTTTATTTCTGTTCATACAACTTCACTCTATCTTCTCCCCTTGGCGGGTCCTCCCTTACTTTTTCGGCCGTTGTCCTGGTCGTGCCGCCGAGACCGTGTGTTGACGATCCAAGCTGCTGATGGACCATCCCTATCAATCTCGACGCGGTTGCTCCCCATTCCATTGTCTTTTGATTTTCACCCCTTTGAAGATCGCACTCATTTAAGGTGTTCATTCCACGTAACATAGCCTTGGCTTTTTTTTAAGTGCTTGCTTAAAGTGGTTTTTCTTTTTTCTCTTTTCTCACCACCTCTTGTGAAGAAATGATCACCACTTTGTCTTGCTGGTAAAGTGGCATTTGCATTCCTAACCGTAAAGGAAGGGGGAAAAGAAAAACCGAAAGGGATTGGAACGCGTACTAAAAAAATCGACGTGTACAGACGCGACACGCACATCTACAGACACAGAAGAAGAAGAAAATACAACGCGAGACAGATGGTAGACCTGTAGGTAAAATAACTGTGAAGGAGTAGCCCTCGCTCCCCGAAAAAGCCCACTTGATGCCGGTAACAAGGAAACGCGAGCGAAGGACTATCGTATACGAGATGATACTCGCGAGCCTGACCCAAATTTGTCTATGAATTTTTTTTCTCTGCTAGAAACATTTCCTCCTCGCGAGGTGGCGTTGTTGTTCCCTGCGTTTGGCTTTTCTTCATCTCCTGCTCCCTTCGTTGATGCGATGCCGCACAAATCTCTCCGCCCTTAGGGGTCGTATTTGTTTTTCTGTTATTTTTTTTTATGTTTTATATGTATACGCAAATATACAAGTACATTTTCAAGCTTGGCCGTGTGCTCGTCTGCTTTGTCTCCATTTGGGTTGGCTTTGTCTTTTTGCAGCCAGACTACCCATGTCCATTAAACAACTGCATAATCATGTATCCTCTTGACTTTGGCTGCACCTAGTTCTGCGCTCTTGACAGCTTTCGTTATTTTATCTGCAAGGAGAGAGAAAAATGGCGTGTGTAAGCTTTGCGTCGTAGTAGATGACGGAAGTAGGACGCCCGCCTGCAGTAGCATGGGAAGCTTTATATGGTATACCTCGAACGTTTCCTCCGGTATACTCTTTTCGTTTTATGAACGTATGTCAGGTTTTTTCTATGTTATTTTTATTCTTCATATTTATGTCAATTTATACCTTTTTTTGACTCTCATTGAGCTCGTTTTATGCTAGCCGTGGCAATTCCTCCTTTTTCATATGGCCAGTTACTTTCCGTTTAGTACCTCTCCCCCCTTTCTTTCTTTCTTTTCTCGTATTCTGTTTCTCTCGGTCTATTCAACTCCTGCCGGGAAGGACGTGGAAGTTGCTCCATAAAGCAAGAGCAGAATTAGATAAAATAAAACGCGAAATGCGTTCAACCACCCCCTACGTCGTCTAAACCGGTTTAAATCAGAGACAGACCATCGTCCAGACGCAGAAACACACACCCACTCACTCACTCACCCTCCCTCTTTCTCTGAGAGAGATGGGCAACGATCACATCACATCGCCGAGCCTACGCTTTTGCCGTGCAGCTTGGCCCTCTTTTTTTTTGTTCACCCTAAACCCCATACGAACGCCCGGCCACCATCCTGTGCTGATCGCTGGATTTGCACAACCGCCTCCTCCACTTTGATTTCATTGGCTGAGATACCGTTACTTTGCCGACGGGCTCTGTTTTTTGGCTTTGTCGCGGGGAAACAAGAGAGAATCCATATATAAACGGAATAAGAGACGAGAATAGTCTCGTTGGAGGCGTCTCGTCCTCGAAAGGGAACGGTCTCCAAGCACGGAATTTACTGGGGATTTAGAAATTGCCCAATAAAGAAACGTAATGAATTAAAACGACGAAAGACGATGTCGTGAGAAACCCTACATAAAAGCATAAAATGAAAATGAAACCTGGAAAGGCCGAGGCCGAACTAAGACAAACCGAGAAAAAAGAAACGTACTTTGATAATACACAAAATTTTATCTACCTCAACTCTTTCCGCCCTCGTCTCCTCTTTTTTACGTCCCTGCCATGGCCATACGCACCAGCTCTACGCCAGGTACGGGTTACGATTCAGGCACGGGCGGGAGACTACGGCGGACGCCATTCGCAAGAACGAAAGAAATAGGAGACAATGGAGAGGGAGAAGGGAGGACGCGCGAGGTGGAGTGGAATGAGGATCGCTTTTCTGACCACCGGTCGACCCTTACCTCCCGTGGGCGCGAGCAAGTGGGCGCGCGCACACGCGTGCGCGGCGGTTCCTGACTGTGTCTGACCGGGCAGCCGAACGATTGTCGTTCCTTTGCCGTAGGTATGTATTAGTATGTAAGTCGTAGACAAACGAAACCTGCCACAGGGTCCGTCCCCACCCCGAAGCCGGGAAAACCGGGGAAGAGGATAGGCACTGGTTCATTGATCAGACGAGAGCAAGATGCGAGGGATGGATTACGGCAGGTTCTAATTACATACAAAGCCAAAAAAAGGCACAGCAAAAAAGATGAGCAAGAGTTCACGACGTACATCCTACTGCAGAGCGAATGCAACAACACACGACCTTGCATCGTGGAGACAAGCGGACCGACGGACACAGAAAATAAAACAGCTTGCCAGGAAACAAACAACGGCCCCCATTTTCACTCGGTCATGACGGGGATGTTGTCGGGTCAGCAAACGAAGCCGGCTTGACAAACACAAGCAAGAAAAGAAACAGAGAATAAAAGGCACGGCTGAAAGAGAGACTGGGGAGGGGGAGCAGATGTACGGGAAGTAGGGAAGGACTACGACATACATACAGCAGGTATAGAGAAAGACCGAAAAAAGACAAAAAAAAAGACGAAGCGAGGAGGGGCGTGCCGTCTTTCGAGCTGCGCGTCTAACAAGGCCGTGGTGTGGTTCTATCTGCCCCGTCTGTGTTTGCTTTAGTACAGGTCATTGTCTTTCCCTTTTTGAACCTGTTGTGTGTGAATCCGTTTAGCGTTGCTGGTGTGTGGGCTCCTCTTTTTTTTTCTTTTCTTTTTCCTTTCTGTCTCTCTCCGTACATCGTCGTGTATTTTCTATTTTATTTTTCTTTGCCTCCAACTGGCCAAGCTACTAGCCTCCTCCTCCCACCACCCTCCCGATTAACACCGCGTCCGGTGCGTCCTTGCTGCTGCTGCCACTGCCAACGGCCAGCCCGTCTGATTTTATTTGTCTTCTTTTTTCTAAGCTGTCCAACGCAAAGCTAGTAGATTTCGTTTCTCTGTATGTCTTTTTACGTATTGTATTATCCGTACATCAACCCCCATCCCCACATATATACGTATGTATAGGATGTATTACACCCCCCTCTCCCATCGTCTACCCCCAAAGCACTACGAGATGTATCTCCATTCTTGTAGGTGTGTACTTGCCATCTACCAAAGGGTGAAGCATGCCCTGAAGCGGCTCTTCGCTGTGCTGCTCCATGGTCCTCGTTGTCACTGCTTTCTCCCCCCTCCCTTTCCTCGCACGTTCGTGCCCCAAGGACTGCTGGTTCGTCTCTACTTTTCCTACTGTTCTAGCCTGGCTCCACGCCAGATCGACCAGGTACTATGCAAGAGCCGCCGCCAAGTACTAGGATGTAGTTGTAGCACGTTATGGGGTTTCGCTCCCCCCTCTCCAAGGGCGAAAAAAAAGAAACATTGAAGCAGGTCAGATTGGATGCTTCGATCATAGGGTACTTTCCTGCAGTGTTAGACAAGATGCAGACAAAAAAGGGAAGGGAAAGACAGACAGAATTAAAAAAAAAGAAAGAAAGAGGAAAGAACAAACTAAAAGCAAAAGTAAGAGGAAAAGAAAAAAAAGAAAAATAGAAAAAATAGAGACAGACGAAAAAAAAAGAGCAACACCACCCATGACACCTTCTTGTCCTTTCCTTCCGTTCTTTGACCACTACATATTCTTTGTTTTGTATAACTACCTTCTTCCTCCCTCCCTCCTGTGCCTTTTTTTCTTCTTTCCATTCTTTCTCATCATCATCCATCTTCCATTCTTTCCCTTTTCAATCTCTCCTTTCGTCTTCATCCCCATATCCCTTCGTCACGGAATCTTCCTGCAACTTGTCCTTGTCCCTTTTCCCCTTTGCCCTTTTTTCACTTAATACATACTTCCTTCCTTTGTTCATTCTTGGTTGGAGAGACCCGCCTTTACTCTTTCCTTCCTTCAATTCATCTATTCGTTTTGTGTTTTTTTTTTTTTTTTGGCAGAAGAAGTGGCATATCCTTCACCGTAACCACTGCCGTCGTTGTCTTCTTAATTATTTATTTTAAAAAGGTGTCCTTTGGTTGCTCACGATGGACATGAAATTGAACGACTACCCGCCGACCTCCTATGCGGACGTCTCGGCGGCGCAGACGGCTGCCCACAATGAGAGCTTTTCCTCGGCCTCGTCGGGTCCGTCGTCCGCCCACTACGACCCGTTCACGCCCGTGTCCGGTCGGTCGACACCCTCGTCGAGCCAGCGCATGAGCTCCGTGGGCTCGGTCGACTTTGACGCGGCCATGAAGGCGGCCTCTGTGGGCTCTTTCTCGGGAGTCCCGCTCGACCTGACCACGCCGCCTCCGTCCGCCACGGTCCCCTTTTTCAACCTGAGCATGTCGTCTGACTCGGGCCATGCTTCTGCGGCTGCGGCTGCGGCGGCGGCCGTCTCCGTGTCCATGTCGGGCATGGTGGCTGGCGCCCCCACCACCTCCGGGCCGGACATGACCACCGGCTACTTCTCGTCGTCCAGCTTCCCGCACACTTCGTCTCTTCCCGCACAGCCGCCTGCGACGCCCAATCGTCACAACAGCTTCGCCAGCCAGAGCGCGATGCCCAGCCCGACGAGCCCGACGCATATGTTGTCGTCGTCGTACCCCTCGTCTGTGTCCTCGATGCCCTCCATGACGTCCATGTCGTCTGTGGGTTCGTCTGTCTCTTCCCAGCAGCACCAGCACCAGCACCAGCACCAGCAAAATATGATGTGCGGCCCGGGAAACCCGGATGCCTATCCCTTCGCGGACATGCACCACGGCAAGCAGCAGCAGCAGCAGAACCAATATCACTACCAACAACAACAACAACACCAGCACCAAACGCCCCACCAGCAACAGCACCTGCAGTCGTACTCGCTGCGTCCGCAGCACCCGTCGCCGCCGTATGGATTCCCGACGCCGCCGCCTACGCAAGGCTTGCAGAACGAGTGCGGCGACATCTCGCCGTCCGAGTTCTACTGGCAGCACCGCACCGACAGCCCACCCATTTCGACCTTCTTCGACGAGCGGCCCACGCTGCCGCCGCCGCCGCCTTCGGCCACGCTCCGTTCGTCCGTTGTCAAGCGCGAATTTCTCGAGGACTTCTCCTCGCCGGTGGAGAACGACGGCAGCGAATTCCGGCGGTTCTCGACGGTTTCCTCGTCGGGCGGCTCCCCCTCGTACGGCAGCACCGCCACGCCCACGCCGCCGTCCCGTCGCCGCCTGTTTGTGGACAATGCCCAGCTAAAGTCAGCCGCCCTGCAGCGCCACTTGGGTGTCCCTCATGGCTCTGGCGGCCGCCGCTATGGAAACGACGGCAGTGGTGGTAACACCGCCACCAACAGCGCCGCCAACAACAGCGACGACGGGAGCGACTCGCCATACTTGGGTGGCCATATTATTACGCGCAACGGCATTCAGGTCTCCAAGGTGGCCTCGGGCGCTTTCAAATGCATCGTGAAGAACTGTCCGTCGCGGCCGTTCAAGCGATCGGAGCACCTGAAGCGCCACGTCACAACGTACGTTTTTTTTTTCTTAAGTCTTTTGTTTTTTACACTGCAACAAACAACAGACTAACACAAACCAGTCATCATGACAACAAAGACGCTTTCCCGTGCGAATTCTGTGGCCGTGTTTTCAACCGCAAAGACAACTGGCGCTCACACCTCAAGCTGCATACCGTGGCCCGCGGCAAAAACGCCCGGACCGATTACTTCCCCAAGGCAGTGCGGGTGTTTGACGAGGAAATGCGCAAAGTCAGCAAATGCCGGCCACGGAAAGAAAAGGGATACGCTATGTAACCAAACTACGTTGTCTTTTTTTTTCTTTTCTTTTTCCTTTCCAGTTTTTTATCCACTTTTTTTCACGTTCTCCTTCATTGTCGACAAAACTTTCATCCTTTGCGTTTTGAGTTTTATGGGTTGGCGCTTGGTTTTAATGGGCGTTTTTGAACAAGCTGTTTGGGGCAAAGTACATACCACAAGGGGCCCAATTTTGGTTTAATGCGTGGTATATTATTGTTTTTTTTTTTTTTTTTTGCAACTGTTTATTCTTTGGATTGGGACTTGTATAATTTTGGGTTACGAACTGTTACGCTATACGTTTCTGGCAGGTTACGGTTGCCCTTCGCGGAGGGATTAAGGGAGAAAGAAAAAAAAAAGTACCTTGCAAAAGGAAAGCCCCAAGGGAAAAACATCAAAAGAGGGGGGACGAAATACGAACAAAGAAGAAGTATACTTGGGGGGGAAGGATTATGGTATGCCTGCTACCTTGTACATTAGATGCGAATGGACGGCCATTTTTGATTCAAAATCCATAGGAATACATCTTTACGGGAGTTGACAACAATTCAATGATAGCGAGGGAAAATAAATTACCCCCAGACAACATGCAAAGCAACCAGAATAAGAAATACGCAAAAGGTACTTCGTACATAGAGAGGCAATGCATGATGGTGACGGTATATGGCCTGACACGGTCGGGGAGGTTAGGGTCATTTTTCTTTTACCGTTTATTTTTCGTCTGTTACGTCTTCTCGCGGTGGTCTGTATAAGTTCACTCGCCTCTTCCAGAGTGGTCGCGGGCGACATGACAGAGCAGAGTTTTTGCGAAATTTCGTCATGGCCGTTTCGTGCAAGAGACGCCTTATTTTTTCGCTGGGCGTTTAGCGAGTGATGTTTTTGTTGGTTCTTATTTTATTTTATTTTTGTCTTGTCATTTTTTTCTGTTGGGCTTCTAAGGTTGGACCACTCGCTATGCAGTCGATCCTTTGTTTGTTTTGTTTTGTTTTTTTTTTGGAATAAGAAGTGTCCGCTCGGCCCCGGGAGGAACGCCGTATGTACGGATTAAGACTTTTTCGTTTTGCTCCTACAGAGTGTTATGGTGGAAATTATTCCACCCGTGGACGGTTCTGTTGCGGCACGACGTAGTTGTAAAGCCAGACGCAAAAACGAAAGAGCACACGGTACGGCGTCATGGACAATCATCACGTCTAACATGCAAAGATGGAGGAACAACAGACAAAACTAAAAGCCAAAAGAAAATCAAAAAATCAAAACTCGGCTCTACTTGCTCTAGAACGGTCTAGCATACTCATGCCTGCCATCGCCACCACCCCATGTCCTAGTTCCGGGCAATATCAAGAGCAAAAGAACGAAGAGCGGAGAGCATTGACCACCACCCTTTGACATGGCTGGGAGGGGAAAAAAGACTGTTGTTGCAAGCCCACAATTTCATATGTCGATCCCTCGTCCTTCTGTTTTTTTGTTTACGGACTGCGGAGTGCCCGCTGCTTGGTTGTGAATCGCTCCACTTGTCCAGTCACCTATATCTGGGTTTTGTCGTCTTTTGTCTCACCTGTCAACGCGTCCGCCAGCCTAGTAGATATGTCTGACCTGCCGCCTATGGGGGCCCTTTTTCTGTGAGACATCATGACCGCGAGACACGCCGTGATGAGCACACAAAGCTCCCCTCTCAAATTCAATCCCCTCCTCTCAAAAAACTTGTCCCTCATTGCCCCTTTTTCCCTTACCCCTGCCTCTCAATTTTTGGGGGGGGGAAGGGTTTCAACTCGACCCCATCTCGGCCTCGGCAGTGATGAACCTCGTACCTTTACGCCCCTTTTTTTGCTTTCTTTTTCAGAGGAGAGAGAGAGACATACAGCGACGATCGCCTATTTCCTTGGCCTTGGAATAAGCGCGACCGCCAAGAGCATATTTTTCTTGCTGGGCCGGTTGTACGTACTGTTTCGCCTCACAAGGTTGTTCGTCTTGTATGCAGAAAGCACGCACTGCTCACAGCTTTTTCTTTTACGGAGTACGCTGGGGCGAATGTCTCTCGGTGGCCTACGTCGTAGCCATCGGACCGCACTTCGCACCCATCATGCCGGCTCCAACAGAAACGCCACCACCTCGAAACGCCTCTTTCTGTTGGTTCCCGACAGCTTGAACCTCTTTTTGTGTTCACCTTCTGACCGTGTTTTGTCTTGCCCCTTCACCTGGGAAACCGCCCCAGCATTATTTCATATTTTATTTTATTTTATTTTATTTTTTCCTTAGGTGTGACTCGGTCTCGTATCTCGTTTGCTTCTTTCTCTTGGTCACCCTTCGTCTTGTCCGTTCCCCCTCTTCCTTCTTACTCACCTTTATCTCGCGGAGATCGTTCTCTTCTGGGGTTCCTTGGCTCCTGGATGGGTGCCCCCTATCTCGTGTGCACGTCGCTGGCTGCTCATTGGCTTCGTCGGCTTTGCACCTTTTTGGCGTTACTTTTCTCGCGTCCTGTGCCCTTTTTGCCCCTGGTTTTTCTTTCTTTCTTTTCTTTCTTACACTTCTCTTGGCCCCCTTGACCTCCTACTTCTTCCCCCCCCCTCTTCTTCTTTGTCTCTCTCTCTCTCCCCGCAGCTTGGGAGTAGATAGATAGCTCCTTATCAGGATAGAAGTGACGTCTCTCGTCCATCGCGCGATCCCCATCTGTTTTGTGTTTTCCCCGGTCCCTCGCTCCCTAATCCGTGGCCCCTTATTGGCATGTTGTACGGTGTTCGGTGGACGCTAAACGAACATCATCTTGTCCCCCGCACAGTCTGTCGATCTTGTGACTTTTTTGTGTTTGTTGCTATGTCTTTCTGGAGAAAAGCGCCGTGTTATCCTTTTCCACCAGACAGTTGCCAAGGAATAGGTGAATAGACAAGGTTTGCTCTCTCCTCCCCCCCTTCCTTTTTCCCCCACGCCTGCCTGAGAAACATATCGACACATCTATGGTGGCTCGTTGTTGTTGTACGATTCTAATTGGATCGCTCTGACGTATCTTGGTCATCCAATCGATCTCGGCACTGGAGTGAGCAGCTGGGGCCGTTGCCATTTACATACTCTGTACTCTGTCTACCGTAATAAAGCGATTAGAAACGGGCAAAATGTGCTTTCCAGTCCTCCTTCAGAGTAATACATACTACGTCGTACCTTTACACCCATTATGGAGCCAATGGTGCCAAGCGACTATTGGGCCCAAGTGCCGTCGTCGTACTTTTCATGGTTGTACTCGTTTATTGTATGCAACCTTGGCAACCGCTTCTCGATCCCAATCGGACGAATTGCATCTGTTTCTCTTTTTGGTTTCTGAGCCAAGAGCCTGGAAGAGGAAAGGCCCCGTTTTGCTTCCCACCCTCTATTTTTTGTTTAACTGGGGGCCCTGTGTATCTGGCCAATACGACGGCTTGATTCCTTAAGGTTTCTTAGCTACGGGGGGTGGAAATGGAAAAATACAACATGGCTTGAAAGAGGGGACAGATCCTTTTGCTTTCTGTTACTGTTCGTCTGCTTCCACTCCGTATCCCGTTTTGCAAGTCGTCATCATCGACAGTAGCGGCCACGAATATGAGAAGCGTTCTCCTCTCTGTGGCGTCTTGTGGCTTACTATATGTATCTTGCGGTATATCCAACGCCACAAAATGCGTGGCGGGCAGTTCGGCCAAGCCGGGGAGAGTTGATGGTGTCGTGCTGCATTGGCAATGTAAAAGGTTATCCGTGGACTCGACGGTATCATCCATTGTTCTGCGTATACGATATACGACATACGCTCACACAACCTGGAGCGCGTCATATGTGGCCTGCATGCCAGAACTGTGTCCAGGAACCGAGTTCCGGATGGCCCGCCGCCGTGTCTGTCTGATTTTGTTGTGCTCCATGCAGCTGCAGGATGCATAGGAACTATGCTAGTGCAGTTGTATGTGTGTGTGTACCTGCACAAGCACCAGGACAAACCCGGTTGCCTGACGCAAAAGCATGATAGAAACCAGTACATACAGAGTACGGAGCACACCCAAACGAGGTCAACGAGGGAAAGAGAAAACTGCCGTAGCGGGGGCCCACGAAGCAACCTGCCATCGTCCACACATGACATCTTACATGGAGATGCAGTTGTACTCCCTATGTACATGCTGCGACTCTGTTTAGCGCAGGCCCACATCGAAAGCTGAACTTTGGTGATGCTTGTCACCGACCCACCCTCCGTGCCCACGGAAGCTACACGTCGTATCCGCGGCCCTCCCCCCCCCGGTCTGCCACCTCCTTCCCCTCCATCCTTCTGCTTGTAAGCTCAATAAAGCTCAATAGCTGCGGCACGCCGTGCTCCGTCGTGGTCGTGCATACGGAGTACGGACGCATTTGGCCGCAGACGCAGCTGGCTTCCCACTGTGTTCTTATCCTTTCCCTTTTCTTATTGCATCTTCGAAGTGCATCGTAGTAAGCCCGAGATCTACGGAGCAGTCATGGACTTACGGTGAGCATTCTTGCAGAGATAGCATCCTGCAAAAAATAAAAATAAAAATAAAAACTACCGCGATCAACGGCACGGCGTAGAATATACCGGAGTTACGTAGCTTCATCGGTTGGGCGCATATGCATGACGTGTGCAAGATCAACGAGGTTGAGTCAAGCCAATCTTGTCGAGGCATGAAAGATAAAACTACCAACAAAATAGCAAATGAATAATTGAATAAATAAATAAATAAATGAACAAATGAACGAACCAAACCCAACAAGAGGTGGATGACAGCTGCTCAACAGCAGCAAAAAGCTAAAACTGTGTCTCATGATGCGCGTCGTTTTTTTTTAAACGATTTGTCAATTTCTTTATGTGGTGAACGCAAAACGAAACAAAGGGTCTACATCGCGTCACGGTACGATGTACTCCGTATATGGCTTGGAGTCTACTGTCATCCCACCCCTCGCGCACCATCCCGACGCAAACCGCAGGGACCGGGAAAGAAAATGGCAAAGAGATGCTGTCGTAAGCCAAGAAGGGGCACTCTGTCTCGTCATCCTCTGAGGTTTGAATGCCAAAAAACCCTGGTTGCTGATGGCATCGTTTTACGAGAAAGGCGAAAAAAGACAACAACAAAAAGAAATAAAAAAAGACCAGCCAACAAACCAACATCCTAGACGCTAATCGAAGAGATAAACAAGAGGCACTAAAATGATCTGCGCGATAGCGTAGCACGAAAGACGTACGAAGCAGCTGTAGTCGTATTCGTATGGCGTTTTTTACAAGTGCATCGGACTCTTCGACATCCGAAGAGAGAAGCCCATGGCAAGCAAGGTTAACTAATTGCACTTTAGGGAAAAGTGCGCGGCGTGCCCGTGCGAATCAGAGAACCGAGAAATTGTATTTTACGTAGACAGAGTACAATAGTAAGAGAGAGAAGACAATAAAAAATAAGAGAAAAATAATATAAATAATAAAAAAAAAACCAAAAAAAGAAAGAAAGTAAGAAAAGACAAAACTGGAAAGAAAAAGAAAAGAAAAAAGCAAAATCAATATTATGTCGTTTGCCTACCACGACAGCAAACTTGCAAATCGTCTTGCTGGTTAAACGAGTGTGCAGCTGCAGCCTGCAAGCCAAATATGTAGAGTGCTGTTTTCTTTGCTTTTTTCATGCTGTTTTTCTGCTGATGTACTCACGGAGTATTGCATTTTTTTTTCGTCCTAGGATGGTCAGGTCACGCAGCAATACGATGCCTCTTTTTCTTTCCTTTTTCCGCTTTGTCAAGTGTGCGATTTTATTTTTCCTTTTTTTTCTTTGTCTGCCTTTGTTACTTTTTTTTTCTATTTTTTTTGCTCGTCATTCCATCACCACAAAACACCACACGCCAAAGTGCGTTCATTCTACGTCGGTTTTTATTTTAAAAAATTCTGTCCGAAAGCTGATCTAAATCCTTCCTCGCCCCAAGGTCCTTTATGCAAACTCATCAGAGTGTTTCGTCGACCCCATCACAAGGTACAAAATGAATGACAACACAAAGCAAACGTGCCGACTAAGCCCACACCCGACAATTCGTCCGCGCATTACGGCGAAAATACAACGCCTCCCGCCATCTACGCTCCACGACACTTACTGTAGCCCATGATCTTTTTTTTCTTGTATTTTTCATACTACGTAATCACAATAGGAAAATTTTTATGCGATCATACAGTGGGTAGCTTTTGCAACCTCGGTAATGAGAATGCCTCTGCTTTCCACTGTCGCCCCCCTTGGCAGCAGAACAGGCCGCCGGAGAGAAGGACGCAATATGCCCCAGTTGAGTTGCCTCCGGGTATGCGGAGGACACCGTATGGAGGACCCCATCTCGGTAAAACTGCGGGTCTGCAACTACATGGTATCCCGGCACGCCCGTGCCAGTATATACGTGGGTCTCTGAGGCACGTAGCCAGAGAATGAGATAATACGGACGACAGCGCGAGGAACAACTACGAACCAGGGAAAATGGATGAAAGATTGTAATAGACGAGTCATTTTTTTGTGAAAAAACCAGAAAAAAAAACCCTTGGCGACGCCGGCCAGGCCGAGCGAAGGCTTCAGGGAACAACTTAACAATAGCCATTCTGCACCAAAATGCAAGGGCCCAAAAAAAGGGTCTTGTTCCAAGCCCTTGCCTGGCGAGAACGGGACTGTGGTGACAACTGACAGCCTGGTCGCCCTTCTCGAACCCTCTGCTCCTCTCGCTTGATCAACTAACCGAGACAGAAGACGGGAGAACAAAGGCCTTCGGAGGGTTTGCTACATCTCCGCTTTCTTATTTTTTTTTTCTTGAAGAAAAAGGGTAAATTTAGGACCCTGGATGTTGTTTTTTTGCTTTTTCGTGTCGGTGTCGGCCACGTCGCATGCATTATTGCATTTTTGTGGCTTGTCGGTCTTCGCGAGACCGCCAAGTTGACTCAAAAGGCAGCGTTTGAAAAGAAAAAAGAATGTACGAATGTGTCGGCGTGCATGGTAACGGTAGAGACCCCATGTACCTCCAGCGACGTAAGGCAAAAAACAATTGCAAGATGTGAACATATTCGCGCTCCTCAGTCCGGGAGGGGGGCCCAACAACGCAACCTCCAAGTCGAAATCGCGCTGCCATTCTGAAAACGGCCAGTTTTGTGTTTCATGGGATTTTGCGTGATCTTTCATTGTTGTGTTTGAGCCGTAAAGATGGCATCCCCATGTTTCGGAATGTGTTCGCCGCGTTGGTTGCAATAACGAGAGTGGCCCCCCGAGGTGGAGGAGGGATTCGGGCTCGGTCATAACACACACGCGCAAGGCTCTGTCCTACAAGCTGCTGTTTTTGCTTTGCAAAGGCCGCTTGCGTTGGCCCTAGCGGAGAGACAATGACAAACAACAAAGAACAACCCATAAGATCGTCTGTGTCGGCATTGTTTGTTTGTGTTCTTCTGCAATAGGTTAGTTTTTGCGCGCTTTGTGTTGGCTTTGGAGATTTTGCTTTTTTGAAAACTCTCACTCTGTGCTGCGGATATATTGTCTTGGGCTTACTGTATGCATGCACCCTTCGTGTAAGAAGCCGGCACCGACGAATAGTTTTCCATTTTTCTTCTTCCGTCGTTCTTTTGGTCAAATATCAGCCATGCTAGAACGCTGTCAAATATCTCGGCGCTGCATGCATGCATCAATGCCAAGCAAGATGGTCCCCTGTCCCGCAAACGACTCCGCCGCCAGACTGACAAGAAGTGTGACAGGGACCAGCGGGTCTCTCCCGTGGATGCGGATGGTAACACATAAAAATAGAAATGCAGTTGCGTTGCATCCGGCTGCTGCTGCTAGATGAGACAAGCATCGGACGGACGAAGCGGCCGGAGTTAAAATAAAAATACCGCAAGCTGCAGGTGGACCAAAAGGAACAGACACAACAAACAGCATCCTCCTCTGGCAGGAATTCCATGGCAAAACGTAGCAAAGCTGCATGCAAAAGCGAGGACATCCGCATCGGGCTGGCGTTTGGTCCAAACAATGGCGATAGGTCCATTGCAACCAACCGGGTGGGTGACACAACGGCAAAGGAGTCGCTTGTGTGTGCCCTCACGTTTGCATTTATTGGTTGTTGTGGCCATCGCTGTCAGACCGCCTCGTCAATCAACTCGCTGCTGTCAACAAAAGCCCCTCGTCTGCATGACATTGTCCATTCTTCAAACATCGATACATATGCAAGTGTCGTCAGTTGTCATTTGATGGCTCAGAAGGTCTGCATCGCACCCTTTCTTTTCTTTTCTTTTCTTTTTCTTCGTCGGCGAGTCCGCGAATATGGCCTTGATACTGTATCCTGGTTTCTTGCACAGAGGTTCGCATTCGCAAGTGATTGGCCCGGACGCGCGGTCGAAACTGTCCGGCATATGGGCGCAAGCGCCATGCGCCTGTACATACATACTCGCCGTACATACGAAGTACGTACGTTTGTCGTTTGTTGTTTGCAGCGGTCCATCTTTGTTTGTACCCCTTTTTAGACACACCCCCCTGTCCGTCTTAGCTTAGCCTGGCGTCGTCGCCAAACAGCTCCGTATGACAACCCCGCGATATCGAGACAGCTTTTTCCTTTCTCTTTCTTTTCTTTTTTTGGTGGATTTTCGCCTTCCGGGGGAGGGGTGCGGCGCGTTTTGTTCCTCAAAACAGCATAGATGCGGGAAGATAGCGCGCAAACACTAGTCGTAGTCGTGAACAAAGAACCGGACGCTACAAGACGGGCGCGCGGGCGGCAACAGGGAGAGAGAGAGAGAGCGCGAGAGTGAGAAGGCGAACTCTGAACGGTCCTTTTTGCAAGGATGGTTGGGGTTGCTGGTTTCTCCACTGGCTCCCCCTCTCGTTCACTGCTGTTTCTTTGTTCTTCGCCGCGCTGTTCCGTTGTATGCTTAGGCGCCACAGGAGCTGTCACCGTCGCGCAGGCTACGGGGCGTAGTGAACCTCTCCGCTCTCTTCTACTCGTACAACTAGCCAAAAGACTTTTTTAGTTTGGAGTGGGGCGTGCGCGCTTCCATTTCTTGTTTTCTCTGGTTCCAACCGGCTTTGGGAACATCTCGCGCTTCTCTTTCGCTGGTGCAAAAAGAGGCGAGCACAGAGTGGAGCTTTCCTTTGTCGTATCCAGTCCCGCACTGTCGGGTCCAGCCGCTGTGCTTTGATGGGGGGCGTATGAAAAAAAGAACGGCGCAAGATCATTCGTCGAGGGAACGAAAGGAGGGGAAAAGGGAGGGGGGTGTGTGTCGATGGACAGATCGCGAAAAGCTCGATAACCTTCTTGGGAAAGGGGGGGATGTGGTGGCGACGTATCATTGCCTCCCCATACACATTTTCTGCCGCGTTTGTTTCGTTCGTCGTGCTCGCTCGATCTGGTTTACCTCTTGGCACGAGTGAATCTTGGTTTCCCCGTTTTCCTGTTTGAGGTTCCTTTTCGGCCTTTCTGGCCCTCCTTAAGTCGATATTTTTTTGCGTTCGTCTGCGACGATCTTCGTCAAAACGCCCCGTCTGTTGGAACCCGTGGGTGGCCAATGGCGAAACCAGTCCCGGCAGTTCGTTTGCGGCTTTGTCTGGCCCGTCTGCAGTTTTTGTTCCCAAGACGGTCAGCGATCGTGCTCACGTCAAATCTCCCGTCATCAAACAGCATTTTGCGACAAAGCCGATATTGCGGGCCGGTGGAGAGTGCTCGCCGTGTCGGCAGGATGGCGAAAAAAAGACATAAAAAAAACAAAAAGGAGAAGATGGCCTTTGCCGGTCCGCAATGGTGTGATTTGTGCTGTCATACAAAATGCTAACAGAACGTTGTTCGTCAACTTTTTTTTTGGCTATTTTGTCGTGGTGGCATTTTACTGGCCTTTTCTTGTGGGCTGGTCGCCATGGGTTTTCTTTTTCTTCGCTAGTTCCTACCTCCTTCCTAATTGGGTGAACGACGAATAGAGCGCGTGGGGGGCTATGACAGTGTGTAGTTGAAAGGCTGTTTTTGCCTCGATAAAGCACGGAAGCCAGTATCGCGATAGGCTTCTTTGCGGAGTACGTGTAGGCCAATAAAACAGTAATATAGACAGTGCCAATATTTGTACACTGTCCATAGTGGCTTGTGATTGTTCAACAGTGCGCTTACTACACGCAGCGATGCTCCATCTGCACAGCCTCGGTGCCGAGCTTGCGGCCGTGGCTCGTTGATTGGCTAGGAATTGCCAAGCAAGAGCGGGGTATCTTTGGAAACAGGAAAGCACGACGAGACCCGCCTTCCAGGTTGTACTGTATTACTGTCGTGCGGCACTCAAATCGTTCCTGCCTCACGGCTCGTTTATCTCTGACAGAAGGAGCGATGAGACAACAGCAAGGCTGGCGGGCATCTCTTTATCCCGAGCCTCATCCACCTCGCCCCGGCATCACGAACACAAATTAGCACCGCATTGCATCGGGTCAATTACAACGGACATCACCGACGCACCTCGCCCAAGAATTAACCCAAAACAAACAATCAATCAATCAAGAAAAGGCCAAAAAACAAGAATAAGAAAAAATAAAAACTTCAACACGCCTGCAAAACGTACTCGCCTCCACACGACTCTGGCTTGGCGACTAAACGCAAACAGGATCGTTTTCCGACAAAGAAAAGCCAGAGAAAAACAAGAGAAATCATTGGACGACAAAAGAAGCATGCCTTCGCGGTTCCAACAGGACAACTGACAGCACGCAACAGTAACAGCGACCACATCGACGCCCCCCCGGCCTTGCGCATCATGCGGCACGCTCAGCTCCAGCAAAAGTGTCTGAAGACGGCCAAGTCTGCAAGGGCCCAGCACGCCCCAACAAAGCCCAACAAACCAAACGCCCCAGATCAACGTTCCATGTCTTTCATGTCACGACGTTTCCGTTCTCATTTCGCCTCCGGTTTGGCTTTTCTCTTTTGATCCTGTCTTCTTGAACGGGACCGACGGCGGGTTCGAGTCTTCCTACGACCACGCCGCTCTTGCAACGCGGTCGTCGTTCAAGAACCGATACGTCGCTCACGCTTCACACCCACGCCCCCTCCCTTTCCGTCTCTGGGAAGGCCGCACGCCTCCTCTGCTCCCTGCCCGCCTCACCAACAAGGGGCGGGACAAACACTAGGAACAAAACAAACCCACAAAGAAAATCAAGGGGACAAAGCTTAAACTATCCCTGGCTCTGTCCATGGCCTTTTTGCCCTCCTACGAAGACGCGGTGACCGGGGGCCATTGGCTTGATTTGGCCGCCTCCCATGTCGCTGTTCGCGACTACGCCAGGCTCTGTCGAGTGTCGCTCCGTTTCTACAACGAATTTGCGCCTCGCCTCTGGAATGACCCACTGCAAACCGTCTTGCTTCTTGGCCTTTCGCCTGTCCAAGGTGGGTGGTGCTTTGTTTTCGGTTGCCTTAGTCTTCTGGTCACTTGCCCGTGCTTCTTTGTTCCCTGAAAACGAAAAATAAACTTGGTTAGAAAGCCTCCAATATTTTGAAAAAACATTTTTTTGGTTGTTAGTAGCTAAAAAAAAAGCCCCCCGTGTTGGCCTTTGAAACTAATCTCGCTTTTGTGTAGGTCTGGAATGGTACGTCTACTTCGTGGCAAAGTTTGCGAAAACGGTGCGGAGATCTACCCGCCTACTGGTCACGTCGCTGGACTTTCGGGGCTTTACCTCCGGCGCCGCCGCTTCCTTCGCCGGGTTCAGTGGCCCCAGCTTCAGCCGAACCCTGTCCCTTCTCGGATCCGTGTTTCCCGCCGTTCGCTGTATTTTCTTGGACGGCCACGGGGGCTATGATCCGGACGACTTCCCGAAGCCGTCACAGGCCGACGACTTTCCCGAAGACGGCTCGGAACCGCTACCGTTGATCTTGAGTCTCGGCCGCTGCAGCCTGCCGTTGCCGCATACCTTTTTCCATTCGCCGTACTGGCGACAGCTGGTGTACTTGGACCTGTCAGACTTGCCTGGGTCTTTGCGCGGCCTCATCAAGAACGAAACGTTCCGGCGTGGTGCGTTGCCCAACCTCCGCATCCTCAAGTTGCGGGGGCGCGAGCTCGACGGGGCATCCGTGCCCGTCGTCGTGGCGTCGTCTTTGCTCGACGGCCTCTGGAGTTTGGACGTGAGCCGGAACAAGCTGACGGACGGCTGCCTTCCGCAACTGTTCGGGCGCGAGCCCGCCCTTTCCGTCGACCTACCTCTGCAGGGGGCCCTGTTTGACGTCGAGGGAAAGCTCGTCGTAGTGAAAGACGCAAACGGTGCGCCCGTGTCTTCGTCCCCGTCGGGCGCCTTTTTTCACATTGCCGAGTCCGCCTCCAGTGCGTCGTTTTTGCACCCCGATCGCTATCTTGCGGACGCGCCGGTCTACGATCCGCGCAGCGAACAGCGCTTGACAGGCAGCGAGCCGCTTCGGCGTGACAGTGCGGACGGGGTGAAGCGCGTATTGGCGGGTGGTGCCGGGCTTGCTGTCCCGGACTGGCATGCCCTCAGAGAGCTTGGCATGTGCAAGAAACCGCCATTCCTGACGCATCTGTATCTGAGCGGCAACCGAGGAATCACCCCGCACGGCGTGGAAGTATGCTTTCGCCATTCACGGGGCCATCTCGAGCACTTTGACTGCGGCGACCCGGACATTCCGACGTCGGTTGGCGGCCGCACTCCCTTCTCCCTGACCGGTATTTTGGGCCGGAGCCACATTTCCCGGCCCGTCGTGGCGTCCAACCTTCGGCAACTGCGCATCCACCACTCCTTTGTAACCCACATCCCGACGCTCACGGATCCGTCCCGGAGCGCGCTGGACGCCTTGGCGTACGCCGAAACCGTCCTACGCGCGAGGGCCGAGCTGGCCTACCCGCAGGCCTTTGTGCCCGACCTCAATCCGCGCCTGCAGTCGTTGACGCTGACCTGCCTTCCGCGGGTTTCAGCCGGCCCGTTGATTGACAAGCTCATCGCCTTTTTGCGGCTTGCATACGAGCAAGAGAAAGCCATCCGGCGCGCTACGGTGTCCCGATCCCGCCGGGGTCCCGCCATGCTACAGGGATTGAGACACCTGTGCCTGGAATTTGCGCCTTACCCGCTTCGGGATGCGCCGGGTGCCGGATTGGACGAGCTTGATGCCGAAGCTCTGCTCAACTCGGATGACGGCCGATTTAGTTTCTTCGGCGAAGAGGCACCGGCGCCTGTGCGCACGCCAGACACCAAAACGAGCAAAAACCGAGGTTTGCATAACGGCTCGGAAGACAACCAAATGCGGACGGACACGTCGCCAGCCACGGCCTTAGCTCATGAAACACAAAACCCGGTTTTCGGTGATGGAAAAGAGGGTGTTGCTATGCCTCTTCCAGAAAGGCCACCAGTTCGACTGGCACACTACCCGTTGCCTGGCGCCATTGCAACGGACGGCGAACACGTCCGCGAGGTTGTTGTCGGGGACGAAGACCGGACGCATCCTGTTCACGTCTGGGTCGGGACCGGTGTCCCGGGACCCAGCCGTGCCGTGAATGCGTACATGGCTAACCTAGCCTACGCTGCCTTGCGCACGCGTGTCCTGCCCGCATCGCCGGACCAGGTCAAGGCCGGCGTGCCGGCCGGGTCGTGTGTCTACACGGCCGCATGGGATGCCATACTGTGGATAGACGGTGTCGTCACTACCCAAAGGGCAGCCCCCCCGCCAGGGAAAGGAAACGAAATGCTCGACGTCGTAGACGCTGTCCGGCAGTTCCGTGCCGCCACAAAGGCCGCCTATGTCGCTTGTATGAGCCAATCTGTGTCGCCGGGGGCGGCGAGGGACAACGACCAACCCGAACACAATCACTGGACGGGTACCCTCGCGCTGTTGTTTACGTCCTGAATTTGTAGTGCTGGTTGCTGATAGCAATCGTACATTGAAAGCGACCTTGTCCTTTTAGAAACAGATTAAGCATAGATTGCATTTCGAGTCGACGCGAAGACAACTTTTTGAAATACACATTTACAAATAAATGATCTGTCAACTACGCTTAACTGTGCCAGTCGTACATTTCTACAATGCAAATCAAGCGCGATGCCCTTTTGCCACGAATTTCTCCTTCGACCACCTTTTTCTCATCCCAAGCCCGCAGAAGAACACATATCGCACATCGTGAATTTTTGAAGGAAAACTACAGGTGGCTGTCGCCTGCATGCAGAGAACGCTTCTTTGGCCGGCGGCGGCGCGCTTTCCGCTCACGCCTGCACCTGGCTGTAATCCTTGCACACCCGCTCTGCTCCTAACGGTGGCCGTCTCCGGCATGTAACCGTCGAGGTCGACGCCCTCCAGCTATCAAATCGGCAAAACACAGGATCGTCGGCCCGCCGGTGGTTTGTAGTAGTCGTGGTCCACGTCCGTCCGCGTGCCCAGCACAGCATCGTTGTAGGCCAATGTGGCGGTCCTGCAGCCATGTGAGCGGAGGGCAAGTTGACGTATCCGACCAAGGGAAAAAAACTCTCAACAGACAACGAAGCTGATAGAAGACCGTCATGTTGTGGAGACCCTCCTGGGACTCCGCGATCCCCTTCAGCGCGGGCAGCAGTTGGCGAGCACGGAACCGTCCCTCCGCGGTGAGAGGGTAGTTCAGTGGTGGACAACGTCGATTTAATTTTGTAGTTGTTGCAAAGCATGCATCGAACGTGTAGCCCGGCGCTTCGTCAAATTGGAGCAGGGTGATCTCGACCTTTGGCAAAGGCATGTCGGGTCAGTTCAAGGCATTCAACATGGCTTGTCCGAGGCCATTTGGGGAGAGCATAAATACATCGTACACTGGGGAACACTGCCGGTAACGTCTCCGGCCACGCCATCCCGGTCACCCGCAAGAAGGGCGTATTGCTGCGGGACGACGACGGTGATGGAGGGCCTTGCGCAAGCCCATTCACCCTGAGTATTATCCCCCCATCCGACAATCCTATGGTCAAAATGCACGATGGTGAGCTGTTTTCTCTCTCTTCACTTGATACGAGTTCCACAGCGTAATAATTGGCTGAACCGTGCCATTTGCGCACCACCAGGTCACTGCATAGATCAGCTCCGGCAGCTGATCATATGTGCCGGCGACGCGACGCCCGTGCCGGTCAAGTGGCATGCCGCCGTGCAGCGCAGCTACGTGAATTCGGACGTTGCGGCACACGTGCCACAACGTCCGCCGGCTACAGAACCTTACGTTGGTCCGGTTCTACCGCAGCAATGCGCGCGTGCAGAACATGCTCATCCATGAATGACAAACGCCTGCGCGTCGAGACAGCAACACGATAGCTTAGTCATATCAAGGGTTGGTGCCACGGACACGGCAGTCTGGCAGTAGGGTGTGTAGGGCGTAACACGATGTAAACGGAGATGGCAGGAGCGAGTCTAGAAAAATATAAAGTGAAAAATGAAAAGCAAAGTCGGAAAGAGCGATGGTGAGTGAAAGGTGAACAGACGGTGAGAAACGGAAAGAGATAGGGGGACCAAGCCAATCAACGGCGTCTATCATACCCGTTGTTTATTTATGAAACCGATCGAAGCTCGAAACCTGGAATAATCACAAACGTTTTCTCGTCTGCAATCAAAAACTTCAATTCGTGCGAACCATCCATCTCCAACCGCACCCTTTGCGGACTTTCATTTATTTGTTTTCAAAGTCTTCGCCTATCTTCAGGCTTTCGTTTCTTACCACTTTCAACCTCGCGCAAATCGTGCGCGGTGCGGCCTTGCGAAGCCCACCAAATCGACTGTGTGTCTGTTTACTGCACACAAACGGACACCATACCCGGAAACCATGCCCTGAAATGCCGCAGGCATGTCTCTGCCGGGGGCATCGGCGGCGCTCACAACCGACGCAAAAAAGCTGAAGATGACAGAGGCAACGTTGACGGCGACATAGTCGTCCCGGGCGTTTACTCCACCGCCATCTATTTCTTCTCCACCAGTGTCTAGAAGGCACTGCGAAAGTTGCGAAAGAAGGCGCCGCAGTCGCCCCGGGAGAAAAACACCCCGGCGCAGACCGCATCGACGGAGGCGGCAGCGGCCGCCGCCGCTGCTCTTGCCGCAGAGCAGAACGACCAGATGGCGGCTGAGCGGGGCCGTGATGCGGCAACGCGGGCCATGACCATGCTTCGCATGGCCGCCGATGTCACCGACAAAGTGACCAAGAAGGAAGGCGCGGTGGCAGGCAGCGAGGAAGCAGCGGCGTGGTGGCGAGCGGCACGAAGGCGGGCGGCGCGGCGACGGCGTCGGCCAGTCCGATGGCGGGTGGGACGAAAGAGCCGGACGGCGAGACGGGCAAATTCGGTCACGACGGACACGAATCCGCGTTGGGCTTTCAGTTTTCGACTCGGGCTTTTTCTCCTTGTTTTTGGTCCTTATTTTGTTTAGATGGGGTGGGCCTTTTGTTTATTAGCGAAAACGGCTCGATAACTACTGTTAAGAACATGACGATAAATAATATCTGTGAACTTCCAGAGTCAAACGCTTCGTTCGCACACAAATAACTTGCTGGTGCCCGCTCCTGCACGAACGGGTTTGATGGCTTCAATTACGCGCACCGTTTCTCATCATGCAAGCCACCCACTTCGTACAACAGCCGCGACGGGGAGCAGCAAGAACAATGATGCCGTATATATTGATTCTAAAGGCAAGTTCTCCACCTCTGTGCAAATAAACACACGCACGATCGTGAAGGAAAAATTTATGAGGTAAAGAAAGGTCGTTCTAGCTTTATGAAAGAAAAAACCCCAGCAAAAGCCTATCGACATTTATTTATGCACCAAACATAGACAGACGTGTAACGTTCATTAAATGACGATTCCCCGCTGCGCCCAGCCGTGGTGCCCCTTCCATGCTGCCAGCACTAGCAGGCAGGCCAGCCACACGCTGACAGCCATCGCCCAGAAAGTCGGTGCGTAACATTGCGTGCCGTAGCACAAATTGGAGTCGTCGCCGTTGCCGCCGCCGTCGCCGGCACCGGGGGACCCGACCCGTGCCTGGTACACAGCCGAGTACACAAGCCCCCACAGCGTCGCGCCCAGCGCCGGGAACATGGCCACGATGCCCCAGTTGGTGCCAAAGTTTTCGACACCCCAGATCACCGTGATGATGATCGGTGTCAGGCTGAACACGGCGCCGTAGCCCGCGCCAACGAGGGCCGACGCAATCCAAAACCGCTCGCCGTGGTTCTGTGTGGCACCCGTAGCCAAGACGACCAAACCCGCCGAGAGTGCGAGCCCGAAAAACAGCAAAAACACAACGCGCGAAATGGACAACGAGAAACGACGGCGGCCGGTGGTACCGTCGTCCGAGCCCGAGTCCGACGAAGCCATCAACTCCGAGTGCAAGGAGGAGGCGGAGGACAACGACGAAAGTGACGAAGGACCATGCAGCCGCCCTTCTCCAGCCGCGGCCACCTGTAGGTGCTGCGTCTGCGGCCGCGGGGCTAGCAGGTCCGTCAGCGTGCCCGTCAGCAGCCGCGCGATGGTGCTACTGATGCCGACAATGGACACGTGCGTGGCCGCCGTGGTCGGGCCGCCGCTCAGAAAGTCCGTGGCGGGCGGGTACAGGCTCTGGATGACGGTGCCCATGTTGTTGATAAAGGCTTCACCCGGTCCGATCATCAAGAAGAAGCACATCGTCAGAAGCCACATGGTGTGGTCGGTCAAAAACCGGCGGGTTTCTTCGTTTAGCACCCATGTCTTCCGGAACTGGGCTTGGCCCTCCGACGCGCTGTCAATGTCCTCCTCGTCGCCATCACCGCCGGTTCTGTCCTTGGCAGGATCCAAAAGGCGCCGCGCTGGACCGGTGTCGTCGTCGTCGTCGTCGTTGTTGTTGGCCGCATCGGGAACAAAAAGTGCTCGTCCTCGGAGAATGTGGGCTGCCTCACTTACAGCCGTCACGTCGTCGTCGTCACCACCTCCCCGGTCGTTCACGCGCTCGTCCTGGCGAGGAAAATACGAGTCCCTCTGACCCATCGTTCCATATCCACCTTGGTGGGCATGGCCATTGCCGGTACCGCCACCGGCAGAGTGAGACGGCCCCGACGCCGAGGGCGAAAATAGCGCACTCCCATCTAGTAGTCCGCTGCGCTCAAGTTCCTCGGCGGCTTCTTCAATCAGTTTGTCCTCGTCGACCACGCGCAGCGTAAATGTGCCGAACAAGCCGACCACGGAAAGTAGCACGGCTAGGAACACAAAAAAGGCAAACACATCCACATCGCCACGCCGCGGGGGGCCTCCACCCGACAACGGCGGCCGCCGCTCGTAGAGCACCCGGCTGGCAAACTGGCTCTGCCACATGCCGCTCAGGCCAAAGGCGGCAATCGGCATAGCCAGAGCGAGGCCGCGGTGCCGGCCCCGGCCAAAGTTCTTTGCGCACGTTGTCACAGCGCCCAGGTACATGGCACAGGTGGCCACCCCGATGAACACAAACGCGGCCACCATCAAGGCGTAAGCCCCGGCGGACGGTCCTGCTACCGGACCATGCGCACCGCCGCCGTCCCGGCCCGCCCCTGCGGCCGCCTCCTCAGCGCCACGTTTGTATAAGAACGCGGCCAGACTGTAACCAACGCCAAAGAAAATTGAAGACAGCAACGATAGCGGGGCGGGGCCCGACCGGTCGCACACGTAGCCCATCAACGACACGGGCAGGTACATCGCCACGGTGGCGGCGCTCGCGAGGCCGTTGACTTGAAACTGCGAGTAGCGCAGACGCTCCTGAAAAATGTGGCCGTAGAGCGAGAAGACGGTAATGGAGCCGGCGCAAAGGGCGGACACGATGGCCGCCACAAAGGCCACGGCGCGAGCAGTCGAGGTTGCGGAGGCCGAGAGAACATCGCGGCGGCGGCGACGGTGCTGTAAGAGGGACGGGAAGAGATTGGGCGAAAACGAACGCGAAGATAGAGAAGAAGTTCTTGACATTGTAGCTCGCGAGTGCTGAGCGAACTCGAGGAGAGAGAGGCGGAAGATTCGGAGACGGGCGAAAGCAGAGGTCGGTCGATATCTGAAGCAGCAGGGCCACAGGGAACATGAACGGTAGGCGGTAGGGTGACGCTAAGTTCGAGAAGTTACTTCGTTCAACGGCGAACAAAAGCCACACCTAGCATCTTTGCCTCCACCGCTGTTCGAAGAGGCCGCCCCAAAGACGTTGGAATTCTGCTATTGCTTTCGATCGTGCTTGCGGGCGAAAACGACAAGATCGGAGATCATCTCCTTTTCAGTATTAAAGAGAATGTCAAGACAAAACAAACATATAAAGCACAGCGCCTTTGACGGCCGCTGGCAAGATCGAGAAATAGACGTGGCGTGGTTCGGGTTGCGATGGAAACGGCAGCTAAAGGTGAGGCTATCGAGAAGATGACGATTGGGCTGGATGACGAATCGCGACTCCGGGGAAGCCCATCTGTGACCAATCATAGCGAAGCTCTTAGCTTTCTAGGGCCGAACCAACCTTAAAATGACTATGACTAATGCCTCCAATATTTCTTCAAAACATGCAATTATCGGGATATATCATCACCCCGCCAAAACGGCTCCTGCCCAATTCGATGGCGGAACAACCATTTTGCCTTTTTGGGCAATACTCTATTTTTTTTTGCCATGCTTCAACACGCTTAAAATGCGTTAATCTATAACCTCTGACTCAAGTTCAAGAGAAGAAGACTAATAATAGACCAAACGCCTTCGGCCAAAGCCACATAGCCGTTCTGATTTTTGCAGCGTCCCGTGTCTACTCTTTGAAAACGGTTCAAACCTGTCTGCGCTGGAATGCTGCTTGCGCGCACGATCACCAACAGGAACCGACCGGCCGCTTCGATCATTTCCACGTCTTCAACATTACTGAAAGCTTGCTTTGGGTCGACACGACCGTCCTTTACTATTCCAAAGCCGTCCAGAAACTTCTACGGGCCACGCTCCGCTCTCGCAAGAGTTCCGCCGCTAAACCGCCTCTTCCCTTTGCGACGGCCCCTTCCAGCCGCTTTGTCAACCGCGAGAGGATTTGCGACTCAAAGGCTTTACTACGCCAAGATATCTAAACTCGACCGGGCGAGGCAAGCAGAAGAAGCAGAGACAGCAGAAGAAAGAGAAGCGGTTGCGGACATTGGGTTCGAAGCAGACGACGACATGGCTACCAAGGAGAAGGCCAAGGCTGCGGTGCAGCTCAAGACCCCCAAGGGCACACGAGATTGGACCGGCGCCGACATGATTTTGCGCGACGAGATTTTGTATGTTGGCGGTTTCTGCTTGGTTTTCAACTCTTGTTTTTTGCAATATGCTCTCCCGGCTCGTGCTAACGTTGAGTGTTTTTGCCTAGCGCCACGATCTCCGACGTCTTCAAGCGCCACGGCGCCGTCCCCCTCGACACGCCTGTGTTTGAGCTGAAGGAGGTGCTGGCGGGCAAGTACGGCGAGGACGCGCGGCTGATCTACGACCTGGCCGACCAGGGCGGCGAGCTGTGCGCGCTGCGCTACGACTTGACCGTGCCCTTTGCGCGCTGGCTGGCCATGAACAAGGTGCAGCAGATCAAGCGCTACCAGATCGCCAAGGTGTACCGGCGCGACCAGCCGGCCGTGGCGCGCGGCCGCATGCGCGAGTTCTACCAGTGCGACTTTGACATTGCGGGCACCTACGACCGCATGATCCCGGACGCCGAGATCCTGCGCGTCATCCACGAGATTTTCACCGCCCTCGACGAGAACATCGTGATCAAGCTCAACCACCGGCAGATCTTGGACGGCATTTTCGCCGTCTCCGGCGTGCCGGCCGACAAGATCCGCGCCATCAGCTCGGCCGTCGACAAGCTGGACAAGCTGCCATGGGCCGAGGTCAAGAAGGAGATGGTGGAGGAAAAGGGCCTCGACGAAGCCGTGGCCGATGCCATCGGCGGATACGTGAAGAACAGCGGCGACATTCCCACCATCGTTGCGCTGCTCAAGGGCGACGCCGAGTTGGCCGCCAATCCGGACATTCAGCAGGGCCTGGACGACATGACGTTGCTAGCCAGCTTCTTAGACGCGTTCGGGGTGCCCAGCACCGCCGTGTCGTTCGACCTGTCGCTCTGCCGCGGCCTGGACTACTACACGGGTTTGATTTTTGAGGTGGTGGCACAAACCGCTGCTGCTGCTGCCGCCGGCGCAACCCCGGAAGAGGCGGCCGCGTCAGCGGCCGAGAATGGGGGCGAGCCGGCCAAGGCGAAATCGAAGCCAAAGTCAAAGGGCGGCGTCGCCGAGGAGATCCAGGTCGGCAGCATCGCCGCGGGCGGCCGCTATGACAACCTGGTGGGCATGTACGGCAAGACGCAGATTCCGTGCGTGGGCATCTCGTTTGGCGTGGACCGCATCTTTACGATCATGAAGGCGAAACGCGCCAAGGCGGCCAACGGGCGGTCGCTGCGGGTGCGCGAGACGGACGTCTATGTGATGGCGTTTGGCGGCGGCTCGTTCAGCGGGCTGCTGCCGGAGCGCATGCAGGTCGCGCGGCGGCTGTGGGACGCGGGCATCAAGGCGGAGTTTGTGGCCAAGACGAAACCGCGGCTGCCGCAGCAGTTCAAGGCAGCCGAGGACGTGCCGCTGGGCGTGATCCTGGGCGAGGACGAGCTGGCGCAAGGCCAGGTGCGGCTCAAGGTGCTCAACGCGGGCGGTCCCGACGCGGCGGACGAGAAGGACCGGGGCCAGCTGGTATCGCAAGACGACCTCGTGGCGGAGATCAAGAAACTGTTGATTTCTGTGTGATGTGTTGCGCGGAGGAGACAGAGAAGTGAAAAACAAAACCAAAAAAATTGGAGTGAAAATAGCTATTAAGAGCATTGTTACATCTGGGCCGGCTTTGTGCTGCCACATAGAACGCGTTACGAGAGATATAGATAGGGGATGAGCGAAGCAAAGCTGAACATCCATTCGACGACTTGGCCCCCTTGTTTGCCGTTCACTAAATATCAAAGTCGTTGAAACACACATCCCGGACAGTGACGCATAAAAGATCGCCTGGCGATTTTGCCGTACGGTAGTTGAATAGACAAGCTCTGGATGATACTGAGGCAAGCTCTCGAACTAGTGAAAAAAAGAAACGTCTATTACTTTATGATAGATGCCTTGCACGGGTCTCATGCTACTTGTACACGCAACCGGCGCGTTCCCTCAAATCTACTCTATCCGACGCACCAGACCTTGACTCTCTACAACGTCTATCTCCTCGCCCTTCAAGCGCCACCTCCAGTCTCCAAAACCCCCATCCTCCCGTTTATTTTGAGGTGGAAATCTCCACACCGCCAGTGGCGCCGAGCGCCTTCTTCAAGTCACCTAGAAAACGAATTAGAAAACCAGTCAAATCATACCGAAATCACACCTGCCGCCCACAAAAAAAGATTACAAACAGGGATTGCTTACCGTAGATGCCGAACTGGAAGGCCGTCAGCGTGCCGACCATGAAGAGACGCGCGCCGATGCCGGCGTACGAGCCGCGCAGGCCCAGCTCCTTGCCGATCTTGATCAGGCGCGACGTGGTGCCCTCGCCCGGCAGGCCCTGGGTCTTGTTGATCTTGCTCAGCATGGTGTCGGCGGGCTGCGAGACGATGGCGGCGGCGAAACCGGCAATGAGACCGGAGCCCAGGTTGACGGCGGTCTGCATGCCGTTGGACATGTCCTTCTTGGGCGAGACGGCGTAGATGGCCTCGGCGACCTTCTCGTAGACGACAAACTTGGCCATGGTGTAGGGGATCTGCTTGAACAGGATGGGGCCGAAGCCGGCGTAGAAGGCGCCGACGCCCTCAGTCGACAGCATCTTGGAGAAGCCGCTGACGAGGCCGGAGGCGTAGGTGGGCTGGGAGACGAGACGGATGCGGGTGGCCTCGAGCGGGCAGAGGGCAATGTCGGCGAAGAACTCGGCGGCGGCGGAGGAGGCGAGGTAGACGGCGGTGCGGTAGTTGGAGGCGGTCTCGAGGCCGAGGTAGGTAATGTGCTGCTGCTTGAAGAACTCGTAGCCACCAAACTTGAAGGCGCCCTGCAGGAAGTAGCCGGCAAACGTCGGGCCGGCACCGGTGAGCAATGCGGCGGCGCCCTCGCTCTGGATGACCTGGCGGAAGCCGCCGATCATGCCCCGGTTGTAGACCTCGGGCTCGAGCTGGATACGGGTCTTGACGCTGGAAAGAACAATTAGAGAAGAAAAAACAATATAGGAAATACAGTAATAAAAATAGAAACCCCGGCATTCGGCTTGGCGGAATTGGGAAAACCTACACATCGACGGGCGTCAGGGAGCCGTGGGTGACGGAACAGCAGACGGCACCGGCCAGGGCGAAGCGGGAGTACAGGCCGACGCCGGACAGCTGGGGTGCCGGCGCCACGGCGGCAGCGGCGGCGGCCGATTTCTGGAGATCAGCGGTAGCGCTGGCCATTGTGAATGTGAGGAAAGGGAAAAAGGGGAAGGACAAAGAAAAGAAAACGAGAAAAAAGAACGGAAGAGTGGAGTGGAACGAGGCTTCGCTCAAAGAAAGAAGTCGATGCGAGGATATAATTATGTCACAAAACGTGAGAGAAGGGGAGGAGGAGGGAAGAGGGAGAAGATCAGAAAGATCGCGAAAAAACAATGGAATCGAATTTTTGTGAGGCCTTTTCTCGGTCCCGGTTAATTTTTTTTTGTTTTTTCTGTTTTCCCTATTTTTTATGCAATGGCTAGTGGACGTTGGTGGTCCCCCTGTGCCTGTCCAGTCGCTAATTCCGGGGGCCCGAACCACCAAAAAACTTTTTTGTCCCATCAGGGGCGGGTCCCTGACGCCAATTTTCCCACGTCCTGATTGGCCAGACATACCACATTTGTCTATCTCGGGTGGATTCGGATGAATGGGGGGAGACCTCCTCTTTTTGACCAGCTAGCGCTGGGGCAACAACAAAAAGCCTTGGCTAGCAGTGGCAGTCCACACACTCTTCGCATACAACGCTTTCAGCGGTCGCCCGTTTTCCGTGCTGGGGCAGAGCGAGCCTGTCAAAGGCTGTTGCCAACCCCCGTGCCCAACAGCGGCTGGCTGTGTGGGACAGAAACGCGCCGCCACACAGCCAGCGAACAGAGACAATACAGTTGGGCAAAGTGCCATATATACAGTTCGGTGTCCGCTCGATCTTCCCTCTTCATCGCCAGGGCTATATCTATCTAATCTTGCCCTTGCCTTCCAACCAAGGCCGCACAGCATCACGATCTGTGATTCCACCTTTGTTCTCGCTGTCCCGGCGCGGACCCAACGGCGACTGACTCGTGGCATGGACGATAGACGGAACGAAAAACTCGACTGACCTGTCCTCCCTTTTTTTTCATCCGCCGCCCACGCTGTGGATCGTCCGCGTTTCCTCCTTGCCGTCGTCGTCCGTCTCGTCCGGGCCAAAAGCCCATACCGTGTACTGGTTGCCGTGGTGGAACACCAAGAAGTCGTCGTCGCCCTGCAGCTGGTACGACCCGACGTGTGCCGGCTTGTACGACTGTGCCTCCGGCGGCGCTGCGTCCACGTCCAGCGCGAACCGCAGCAGGCACCGGTGCGTCGCCCAGTCAGGGTCGTCCTGCTGCCAGCGGCCAGGGTTGGTGGGGTGCAGCTCGTTGATGCGCACGCGGCAGCGGCGTTCGCGGCGGGGGCTTGGCGGCGCTGGCGACGGCAGCGGTGGCCGTCGCGAGGTGTGTGGTTGCTGATGTTGTTGATGATGTTGTTGTTGGTCCCATGTTGGACTTCCCTCGAGTCCCGCGGCCCCGGGCGACGTGTACAGCGGCACGGCCGAAAACGGCTGCGCGGGCCCGCGCGCCGCGGCTTCGCTGCAAGCGTCGTCAAAGGCGAACAGCAGCGGCGTGGCGCGGCGTACCTTGCCGACCGTGCCGCCGAGGCCGCCCGTCGCGGTTTCGCGGTGGCGGTCGGTCAGTACGAGCATCTGGTCGTTCCAGATGTGCATGCGGATGCCGTGCAGGTGGTGCGCGCCGCGGCCCCCGTAGGGCGGCGCCAGGGGCGGCAGGCGGAAGAAAGACAGCGTAAAGGTGTGCGTGTACATGTTGAACGCCAGCGACCCGATGCCTTCGATCTTGGTGGCCGACGTGATGCCGCCGCCGCCGACGGCGCCGATCACCCGTGTCGCCGCCGACCAGCCCAGCGGCAACGGCACCGGCGTTTGCGGCAGACCGGCGTTGTTCCCACCGCTGCCGCTGCCCGCGTCCACGACGCCAACACCGGCAGCCCGGAGCGCGCCGCCGATGGCCGCGCTGCTGCTCGTGACGGCCGCGCCCGCGCACACGCGCCACGACGCCAGCGAGTACAGCCCGCGCGCGTTGCGGCGCACGGTGGCCTCGATGAGGTCCGTGGGGAACGCGTGGTTGGCGTACGGCAGCCGGTAGGTGAACGTCTCGCGGTACCGCAGGGCCTCGAAGCGGTGCACGTAGAAGCAGAGGTCGCCGCTGCGGCCGATGCCGTCGGTGTCGAGTTCAAAGGTGCCGAGATAGAAGACGTCCGTCTGCACGGGGTCGAGCAGAAAGTAGCTGGGCAGGCGTCCGTCGCGGTCGGGCAGGCGGTGCTTCGCGTCCAGACCCGTCATGTCGACCTGCTGGACGGGGCCGCCCAGCGTCCAGTGGTAGATGTTGCCAAGCGCGAGGATGCAGATGCGCCGGCCCAGCGTGGCGACGACGTCGACCTGCATGGGCATCTGCTTGATGTGGTGTTCGCCGGTGCGGAAATTCCACGCGAGCCTGGGGGTCGGCGCGTAGGCGAACAGTCAGTACTTTGGCAGGGATGCCAATACAACAACACACAAAAAAAAGGGGAGGGGGGGTTAGGGAGAAAGAAACCTACAAACGAATGCCCGTAGACGCAACCAGAAGCTCGTCACCAAACGCCGACAACAGGTAGGCCTCGCCGCGCAGGGTACTGCTCGGCATGGCGAGGTGTACGCGCTTTCCAGTGCGCAGGTCGTCGACCAAAAAGGATGTGCCGTTGCTTCGGATGCACTGCCATGCAATGCGGCCGTACGCGTATTCGTGTGTCCCATAGAGAATCTCTGAGTCTTCATCGTCGTCACCGTTGTCGTCGCCGTTGTCGTCGTCCGTCCACAATCCATCATTGTTAACAGGCGGCGGGACCCTAGACGGTTCTTGTTCTTCCTGCTGGTCCTCGCCTTGTCTTGCCGGTTCGGTAGAAGGAGTCGTTGATAGGGACGGCTGCTGCTGCTGCTGCTGCTGCTGCCGCCGCTGCTGCTCTGGCGGTAGCCAATACATGGTCGTCGGCACGCCCTCGGCCGCCCCCTCCGTCAAGCTGAGCGGCGGGTCCCGCACATGCCGTATGACGTAGCGAAACCGCCCCAGCGCGCGCGCGGCGTACTTGCGGGCCGTCTCCACAAAGATGCGGTCGATGAGGTAGTCGCTGTTCACGGCGTCGGCATCATCGTCTGCGCCGACCGGGTTTTTGGTCTCATCCGAACCACTAACCGCCGTCTTCGCCGTACCCGCCGCCGCCGCCGCCGCTGCAGCAGCCACCGCATCCGCATACTCCAGCAGCGCCGGAAAACACCGCCGGGCCAGTTTCTTCCGCAACGCTTCGTGCAGCAGCAGCGCCCGCCACCGCCGCGACACCTCTAGGCAACAGCCCAGATCGGCGGGGCCCAGCTGGTCCGCCACCATGATCTGCAGCTCGGCCGGCAGACGGCCCACGACGTCGGTGCGTAGGTCGAGACGGGCGAGACGGGCTTGCAGCATCCAGATCTCGTCGAGGGAGAGGCACGGGACGAGGCCGAGCAAAAACGCCTTGCGGGCGGACGAAGCCACGGTCATATCCAGATTTTTTTTGTCGTCGGCATGCCAAGGCGGAGCCGCAGCAGCAGCCGCCGCCACGGCAGCGACGGCGGCCGCCTTGGCCATGGCCTCGTCGTCGTCGGGTAAGGGATCTGCCATGTCTCGGAGGAAACGCGGCCCTTTCTGATTTCTTCTTCGTTTTTCTTCTCCTTCTTCTCTTGTTTTCTCTATTTTCTCTTTTTTTGACTTCTCTTCAAAACAAAGTTTTTCCCTCGTAAACGAGGTAGAATGAAACGACGGGTCAACCGTGGGGAAAGCAGCAGATGCTTCGCATTGCCCTTCGTTGTGATTCGGTTGACGAACGGAACGGGGGAAGACAAGGGGGAAAAGAAAAGGGAACCAAAGGACCCTGTTGATCTGTAAAGAAAGTTGGCACTTGGTGCTGGCACAGTTTTTGTTGGTATGGGCGTTGGCGGGTACAGTGGTTTTGACGGCGTCGGCGACGGCGGCGGCGCGGCGGCGGCGGTGGTGGTGGTAGTTAGAGTGGCAGTTGGTCACTGCTGGTGCTAGTGCTGGTGAGTTCTGGCCCCTGGGGTTCGGGGCCCTGAGAAGCAGGGAAAATATAGTGGGTGTGTGGGTGGGTTAAGTGGGGCCGCCGTGTAAGCAGCCTCTTTCGTGCAGATCATCCCGGGCTGGCCTCTGCCTCGACACGGCCCCCCTGTGCGCCCTGCATGGCCCAGCACCTCGTATTCTTTTCCTTTTTTCGTCTATTCTTTTACCGTTCAACCTGGTTTTTTCTTTCTTTTTTTTCGACGTTTTGTGTTTATTTTTTTTTTTGTGCGTGCCCCTTGCGGGCTGATCTTGGTCCTCCACCCTCTCTGGCCGACCAGGGTCCTCAAAAAAAAACATCGCCAGCTTGAATGGACGTGGACGACCACACCCCCCCTCCTACGGGACCTGTCCTGATAACCCATCTTCCAAACAAAAGCAATGTCGTACGGAGTAGTGCCTCCTCTGTATGTACTTCATACCCAACGTCGTATCACGCCGTACTCGTACGAGCCCAGATACGGACCGGCAGGCCAAAAAATGCCACCCTTGTTCCCACCCCCTTTCGCCTGGGCTGCATGCCTGATTGGACACCCAACTCTGCCTCAAGCGAAAGGAGAGGACTGTTTTGGGAATGAAAACTGGAAAGAAAACGGGCAGGCTGCGCGGACAAGGGGGGGCCGCCGTATGTATCAACTACTCCCGTATGTACTGCCGTTATGGACCGCCGTATGTACGAGTATGCACCTCCGCTTACGGCCCCCCGCTGTGCGTGCATTATCGTCTTGTGTTTTTTACGACGACGTGCATGTGTGTTCCCGTTCGGATTCGGTTCTGGACTCTTGTGGTGCGACGTAGGAGCGTTTCCGTGCCGGCCTTGGCCACCAGGGGCCTGTAACATTGCAGGATGGGTCGGCCGTCTCTGTGGAAGCGTGCCAGAGAAGAAAGAGGTCCAGAACCCATCATCGAAAAAAAAAAGATCTTCATCGGAAAGACGGTGAAGATGCGAGGGTGTCTCTTGATCCAGAGCGTTCGATGGGTGTGGCTTGCAATCAGCCCAACAAAACGAAGCAAGACAACGACAAGTGGTGCTGCTGCCGCTGATTTCTGCAGGTTTACAAAGCCCGTTGTCGTAAAACGCGAGGGGATATATTAGGAATAAATACCGAAGGAATCAAAAAACAAGGCTGAAAAAGAAGAAGAAAAAAAACAGAAAAAAAGACAAACAGCCCAGACTTCCAGGATTGGGCCACGGCAATTCTTCGATGGTCCTCCCGTAAACGCCAAGCAAATGCACGCTCGGCAAGGCAAAAACCTAACCCCAACGTTTTCATGACCATGCAAGCTCGCGGCTGTACGACGTAGACACGTAAAAGAAGAAAAAAAAAGAAAACAATGCCCACGCGCCCACGTCCACCAAGTGAACCATAAAACGCACACTACCACCTCAACAACCACTCGTCGTCTCCCCACTCCAACTCGGTCCCTGCTCAGGACCGCACACGCCGCACGCTGTTCACGCGCCCCACGGGCGCGCTCACTTCCCGCCGCTCCTTGCCCGGTGTTACCGGGCGCCGCGATGTGGCTGCGGACAACGGCGGTGCGCCGCACGAGGTTGACGATCCGTCTTGGCTCCCGCTATCATTTCTGCTCCTGCTCCTGACGCCACCACCACTGGCCGCACTGCGGGCCCGGCCGCGCCGTTCTCGAATTTGCGCCAGGCACTGCTCGCGCGTCATGGTCGGTGTTAGGGCCGGATTGTGGATGTCGAAGCTGGGCCCGTCCGCGTTGCTGCCACCGCTGGTGCTGTCAAAGCTGTCATTGCCATTGCCATGGCCGTTGCCATTGCCGTTGCGGCTGCGCGGCATAGACGAGGACGACGACAACGGAAGCATCTTGGCTTGCGGCGTCCGCTGCGCAGCCAGAATGCGCTGTGCGAGGCTGGGGTCTGTAGTCTCGGGGCGCAAGGGTACCTTGGTGACGGTGGTCTTAGTCGTGTACAGCGTGGCCACCGTGTGTGGCCGCTGGTAGGGGTCGTGCGCGGCCGTGATGCCTGCTGTGGCAGCGGCGACAGGGGTACCATCGGTGTCGTCCTCGCGAGCATCCTCTTCCCGCGATGCTCCAAGTGTTGTTCGTGCCGAGTTCGTGATGTTTTGCCGAGCAGGACTAACAACTTCACCAGCATCGCCGTTCTCGTATTTGTCCTCGTGGGAGGCGGCCTCATCGGCCTGGAACGCCGCATGCCCCGGGCCGTTCCGTGCGGAGACTCCTGTAGGAGTTGATTCTCCTGATCCCTTCCGCAGGGCAAGTCTGTCGTGGCCGCCTGTCGAGTCCTCCATGAGCGCATCCGCATCACGCGCTGCGGCCGTGCTAGACACAAGAATGGATGCGGGGGCGGCTCGTGGTACGGTGTCTGTGTCGTCGCCGTTGGCGTCCATGTCAACGTCGGCGCTCGGATCGTTCTCGCGCAGCGCAACGGGGGTTGGTGCCGGCGTTGTTGGCACATGGAAATTGCTCGGCAACTCGGCGTCTTGGCGGTGCGGCGCATCGAGCAGAGACAACAGTGACGTTCGCTGTTGGGCCAGCATGGCAAACGAGGGCGGCGGGTCCACAGACGGCGTGCGTGCGTACATAGACGGCTCCGCTATGTCCGTGGTAGTATTTTCCGTAAATGCAGTGTCAGCCGTCGCATCACCCATCGTCGTATCGGCGTCCTCGGGTTCGTCTTCGTCGAAGGGCCCGGCAGTGTGCGCCTCTGGAAGAATGGCGTCCCGTGGATTGGGCTGCTCGACTGGCGCCACGACCATATGAAGTTCCACTGGTCCTGTAGCATGCGGAAAGGTGGCCGACGCCGCCGCCGCTGTCGTTGCTGTTGTTGTTGTTGTTGTTGTTGCGGCCGCGGCTGCAACAGCCTCTTCCATCTCTTCTGCAATCTGCTGGGAGACTGTACGGAACACGCCCTCCTCTGGAATAAAAACGGTGCTCGTGCTCGTGCGTGGTCCCGGCTGGTTCGAAGAGTGTTCGTGGTCGTGGTGTGAAGGGTCGCACGCTTGCTCGCCGGCGTGCTGGGCTCTCATCAGGTTTGCTCGTAGCTTGGCGGTGGGCGATGCGGCAATGGTCGCCATCTCGCTCGCGCTCGCCACCAATCGGCTGCTGCTGTTGCTAAGGCCGCTGCCACCTAAGTCAAGGGTCGGCCGTTTCCGTGCCGAGTCGAGGTGGCTGGAACGGGGCCGTTTCCGCATGCACGCGCAGGCACGCAGTTCGCACTCGGCCTCGAGGAAGGCAACAAGCTCGGTGGCGCGGTCACCGCGCTGCTTCTCCCACTGCCAGAGCCGCGTAAGCTCCTCAATCTCGGCTTCGCTCGCGGCCGACGAGGTAATGTCCCGCAGTGCCGCCGAAGCCGCCCGCCTCGGCGACTTCTGTGTGCTAGTTCGTTTGGCGTTACGCCGCTTCGGCACGACCAAACCATCATTGCCGTCGTCGCTATCGTTCTCGGTGCAGCTTTCGTCGTCGGTGTGGCCGTTGTAGGCCTCGCTCGCCTCTGCGGGGTCCTCTTGCTCTGCCTCCTCGTCCGCGTCGGGCGGCGGCAGCGGCAGGCGTCCCTCGGACGCGATGCGCACCACGTCCTCTTTGGACGTGGCCAGGCTCTTGAACGCGTCGCGTTCCTGCTCCAGCATCTTGATGATCTGCCGTGACTGGTCCAGTTCCTCCTGGCAGCTGACCAGCGCGTACCGAGCCTGGAACGCCTCCTGCTCGCGGGCTTCGCTGCGCGCCTTCTCGTGTACGAGGGCGTCGTCGGCCGTGCGCGCACTCGCCCGTGCCGTCTTCAGCTCCTCCTGGAGCTTGACGATGGCGCTCTGCGATTTGAACGTCTCTTTGCGCGCCCGTCGGATTTCCTTCTCCCACAGCGCCTGGGTGTGCGCATGTGTTTCTTTCGCGCGGCCGTAGTTTTCCTTTGTGCGTACAGTGAGTTTGGGGGGGCTTCTTTTTGTTCAAAAAAGTCACAGAAAAAATCACAGAAGAGACATACCATGACCGTCTCCAACCGCTCGCCCACGCGCCGCTCGCGGTCGCGTCCCTCGTCGAGCTGCTTCCGCAGCTGCCGCACCTCGTCGCGGTACCGCCGCATCTCCGTCTCAGCTTCCTCCCGGCCAAGCATGGCACGCTTCAGCGCCGCGTCGGCTGTCTTGCGTTCCAGCTGCTTCGACTGCATCGCTAACGTGTTGAACTGGCTGATCTTGTCGGTGACGGATGCGGTGCTGCCGTCCAAGCCCGGCTGACTGCTGCCATTGCCCGTGGCAGAGAACAACGACGCGGGTGGCTCGCGCTGCTGGTTAACACGTTCCGGTGACACCGTTTGCAGCGGCGTCGGCGAGCCGGCCCAGCTCGCGTGGAGGTCCATATCGTGTGCCGTCGTTCGTCTTGTTTCCTGTTTGATGTTCTCTCGTTTGTCGTGCCCTTTGTTTAGGTTGTCCCTTGTGGTTTTTTTTTTTTATTGCTTTCCCTATTGATTGGAATTCTCTGAAGTCAACGCAGTCTGGGGTAATAAGAAACCGGCGAGAAATGGCAATTGCAGGTATCACTCGAGAAATGTGGTGAGACCCAGGGTGGTTGTGACATTTGTCTTGGTTTGATATTAATTTTATTCTGTTTATCGGCGGGTCGCGGTAGCTGGGAGCTGTTGTTGCTCTGGCGACGCGAACCGTGCACGAATATCCTGTGCCGAAGGCAGGGCTTTTAGCGCATCTCCACGTGACACACAGTGGTTTTCAGTGTACTTCACACGGACATTTACTGTGAAAGCCTTCCCGCCCGTTTTACGTCAGTGGCCTCGTAATGCTGGCGCTCGCATTGGTTCCAGTGTCTCTCACGACAATGCGATGCAATCTATTCCGCGGCCGAAGCTGTTCAATTTGAGCCGCGTGAGATCTGGCAAAATCGTTTCGGCACGTTCCCTTGTTTGTGGGACGGTATAGCCATTCTATTTTTTTTCAATGTAGTCCTAGTTTCCCACTCTGTTTCGGTGTGCGTTGCCAGTTCATTTTCCCCTTTCTTACCTTTTTTTTGCCATGTTTCCAAATCAATTTCCGTCTTTGACATACTGAATCTTGTCATTTTTCCTACCTACTATACAGTATCTCATTCCTCTCCAATTCTCGAGTATGTCCGAATCCGAGCCAACGGCGCGGCAACGGAAGCTCCAGAAGCAGGAGCCAGAGCCGTCCGCATCCGACGCGGACGCCGTCCACGCCCGGAAACCTGCTCGGAAAACCCGGACACCCGTCGACGACGAGGACGACTACAGCCCATGGCTTGACATTGTCCGGGTCCTCACCTTTCTCCTCATCGCCTCGGCGGGCTTGAGCTACCTCGTGACGAGCGGCGAGTCGTGGGTCTGGGGCATGAAGGAGAAACCAAACTATCTGAAACTCTCGTGGTGGAAGACACAATACATTTATGGAGGCGACGAGCCTTTTGTACGCGGTTCTCGATGTTGCCTGCTATTGTTTTTTTTTGTTCTGATTGCTACAACTCTGCTGACGCTTGGTTAGAACCCCCGGTACATGACCCTCGACGAACTGGCCCAGTACGACGGCACCGACGCCGACAAGCCGATCTACCTGTCGATCAACGGCAGCATCTACGACGTGACGGCCGGCCGGCGCATCTACGGGCCCGGCGGGTCATACCACTGGTTTGCGGGCGTGGACGCCAGCCGCGGGTTCGTCACGGGCTGCTTTGCCGAGGACCGCACGGGCGACATGCGCGGCGTCGAGGACATGTACCTGCCGCTGGACGACCCGGACATTGACCGGCAGTGGTCGCCCGAGGAGCTGGCACGGAAGAAAGAGGAAGAGCGGGCCGAGGCGCATCAGCGCATGCACGACGCGCTCAAGCACTGGGTGGAGTTTTTCCGCAAGAGCGAGAAGTACCCCTACGTGGGCCAGCTGGTGCGCGAGCCCGGGTGGGAGGGCGAGCGGAAGCCGCTGTGCAAGATAGCGCAGGACGGGCGCGTCCCCCGTAAAGCACCGGGCGAGGAGTGAAGGAGACGAGAGCGATATGATCTGTCTAAAAAAGCAATGTGCAAAAATAAAATGCTGATGTCGAAAGGATTATCGTATATGAACATACATATGGTCATATCATGATGTCCGTACAGCTATCACATCGAAGCCTTAAAGCAGTCATTCGAGGTCACTCGATAAAAAGGTTTTGTTGAAAGGTACATTTTGTAGTATAATAAGGCTAGAATACCCTCTAAAAAAACCACAAGACATGAATATAAATCGTTTTCCTCCCCTTGTACAGAGTGATATAGAATAATAAAAAGCAAAAACGACCCATTCGCCTCGTTCTCATCCCCCTTATGCAGCCTGCTTCTCTACCGCGAAGGTCTGGTTTGCTGAGAACAACGGGACAAAGAAAAAAAGGGCCCGCTGCCTCAACAAAGCAGATTCCGCTTAAGGAAAAACCGCCTGACCCTCCCTAGGTTCATACACCTTGGTAAAAGGCCCAATTACCGGAACAAAGAAGAATAAACAAAAAAAATGCGACATTGCCTTTTTTCCTACTTCACCAGGGAATATACATGGCGAGATAGAAGAAAAAGTTGAAACCAGAAAAGCACCTTCGTCGTTCCCTTACAACAGGAAGAACGAGCCAGCCAGGGCCGCCAGACCGACGCCAAAGGTGGAAGCGGTGAGCATCTTCGAGCCGTTGGTGGTGTTCGCGGGCGCGTTGCCGCTGCTGGTCGTGGTGCTGCCAGAGGTACCGCTCTCGGTGCCGGACGGGACAACGGTCGTGGCCTTGACGGCAGCGGCCTTGTAGTTGGTAAGCGAGCGGGAGGAGTTGGCAGCGGTGCTGTGGTTGTTAGTCAAGCCTTTTCTTCTTTTTTGGTTTGGTGTCATGCAGGTGCAAAACAAAAAAAATTGACACTCACTTCTCGTTGATGACCATGCTCATGCCGTTCTCGCAGTGCTTGGCCTGTGCGCAGTACACCCAGATCGGGTTGGTGTTGTTGATCATGATGGTGTACGTGGGGACGGAGCCGGTGTTGGCGCTGGCGGCCACGGGGACGAAGCCCGAGTGGAAGCCGGTCACGTTGCTGAACAGGCTGATGGGCTGGCACGGCTCATCAAAGGTAGACTGCGTGACGGTGTGGTTGCCGGCCAGGAACTGGAACTGGACCATGGAGTTGGCGCTGACCTTGATGTTGTCGGGCGAGAACGTCAACGAGTTGTTCTTGGACGAGACCTCGACGACGGTGACCTGCGTTTGAGCTGTGGCCGTTTGTTAGTCGTACGATGCCAAACAAAAAGACGAGAACCACTCGACGACCAGTGCGCGGTGAACCAGGATATTTGGTTTTCAAACATACCAGAAGCCAGACCCAGAAGGGCAGACAGAGCGAGCGTAGTGAACTGCATTTTCGAAGATGTTTTTGTGGTTGTTTTTTTGTTTTTTCGAAATGAAAACGAATGTAGGGATGGTTGAAAAGTGAAAGAAGATGAGAAAATTGAGAGAAAAGATGGGACAAAGAGCGTATATAGACGGATTTTGAAATGCGACTGGCGCTTGTTCAAGTCAAAAAATGTAAATACGAACGGTATTAGTAGGACTAGCCTGTCTGACAGAGAAAAAGACGAAAAGAGGAAAGACGAAAAAAAAAAAATGAAAACTAAAAAAGGTACAAGGGGAGTGAGAAAATAGAACGAAGCGAAGCTATACTGAGTGAGACAACAAACGAAAAAGGAAAGGAGACAAAAGAAAAGGAAAGGAAAAAAAAAACGAAAGGGACAACAACTGACCGACGAGGTGGGCTACGGCATAATTATACAGAAACAACCGGCCAGACCACCCACACCCAGTTGCCTCGAGCAAAGACAAGACGGATGAATTGAAAGACGGATCGACCGGTTTTCTGCAAGAAAGGGGGTTTGTGTTCGACGTCGTGCGGAGAGGTACATACGAAGCTACTGCACACTACTGTGTCGAACCAGTCCTATCGATCTCAGACGGGCAAGGCCCATGTCGTTTGCGTGCAAACGACGCGATAGCTGCAACTCCGCAAGGAGGTTCAGGAGGACCATGATGCCTCGCCACCAAGGGGGCCGCCGACCTAACGAAAGGGGGGTTTGTAACACTCATTCCCGTACGGAGTGTACGCGTATGATTAGTACGGAGTACGTGTAAGTAGGTGCACCGCATGCATAGAAAGGTCAGTCAGAACGATAATCAAGGGCAACCACAATACCGTTTTGGCGATGCCAAGGGCAAAGAGAGGCAGGGGGAGGCCAAAAAGGGCTTGTGCTTGGGTGGGTTCTTGAAACAAGAACAACAGTGCGGCCTGGCATGTCGGCCTTTTGGGGGGGGGAACGACCCAGTCAATCCAAGCGATCCGTCCCCGTGGGCGCTTGTTGACGAGTGGCCCCTGGTAGCAGAAAGAAGCGAAGCAAAGATAGGGACAAGCAAAAAGGGATCGTGAGGCCCCCGGATGAAACGCCCTGCAACCTTGCGTAGACTGTCTGCTTGGGTGGGATTTGTGCCTCTTCCGGGCCCGCTCACCCCCGGCCCCATACGTGTAGGTGATGCTTTCCCCTCCCCTTTTTTTTGTTTTCCTTTAGGAAACATTCACAAACATTTCACGATGGGACATCTCTCAAAAAAAGGGAAAAAACTAGCCGAAACATTTTCAAAGTACGGAGTAGGGGGCCAACAATTTGCAAACGAAACAAAAAAATAAGGGGGGGGAATTACACGCAACGAGCCCGAGACGGAACCAAGAAGGCAAAGGCTAACAACGGCATCACGATGCTGACAGACAAGCCAATGGCATGTTTACATACATACAAGCACAGAGACATGTCATCCTTATGGCATCGTTGACCTGTTCGGGTCTGCCGTCAACAGCTCGACACAAGCCAGTAATGGCAAGACGCATGTGCAGACGGAACCATTTCCGTCTAACGGTGCGTCATGGAAGACAGAAGAAAGACCCGCGTCGTCCGAAGTAGGGCAAGCGGTTGAAACACAGGAAAATAGAAATAGAAACCGCTGACAGGGTTACTCATGGGCTGGGGAAATGGAAAGGGGAAACAGGCAAACGAACGAAGAATGGCTTCCAGGCTCTGAGGTAAGCGCGGCCAAGAAAAAAAAAAGGAAAAAAACTAAAACAAAACAAAGATAAAGATACGATGCGTGGAAAAGGTACTAGCGGATGTGCCGGATGACTGCACGTAAACAGTACGCCGTAGATACGGAATGTGAGCTTGGTCTTGGACTTCGTTTTGATGAGATCTGGTCTAGATGATGTTGGATTTGGGGTAATTCGATTTTAGGGGCTACGACGGGGCGGCTCTAGCCTTTAGCTCGCTGTTCAGCCACCTTTCCGTCGGCGCAGCGACCGCTTTTGGCGGCCGACCTCGACAGTCAAAAAACAGTACAGTGGGTCTACCCCTCGCTAGACGACATCGCTGGGGCTTTCTGTTCCTTGTTCCGATTCTCCGCCGCACGGATGTACCTCAGCCCTTTTTGGTGGGTTAGAGGGGCCGCCCCCTGTCAAACGCGTTCAAACGCATCTCAAACTCGACCCGTCTCACATTGCATGGTCACAACCCGCGACGGGCCCGGGCTTCGAGCTCGGGGTAGTCGAATGTTCGACGAAGACAAACAGCTGTCGTTTTTTGGTTTTTTCGGCCTTTTCGGTTTTTTTCTCCTTTTCTCACTCATCGCCTCGACTGTAACCACGTGATCCTGAAGCCGACAATGAACTGCGTTCGTGGACAACCTGTGACCTGATAGGGGCGCCCGCACGGCCGCAGTTGACAGAGGAAAAGCAAGCGCTTGTGGTGGAACCGCTTGGCGGCATATGCGGTTGCTGCTGTTGTTGCGGTGGAACGGAGGATCGCGCGCGTGCTGTGACCACGACCAGGCACATCCTCCACGAGGACGATGCCGACAATGCCGACGTCCACGGCGTCTTACCTGGGGATTATGGAAACCGAAAAATAATTGCTTTACTTGGACGAGTCGCTTAGGAAACTCAGGAACGTTGCGCGATTGATTTCCTACGAGAAGAGTGAGATGAACACCGGCGACGCCGGCGTTGGCATGCAGGATACGGTCTCCTCGGACAACATACGAGATTACAAGACGAACGTTTCTCGTTTGCGCGAATGGGCAATGTCTGATCTCCTCCCGCGCTGCGGCGTATGAAGAGCTGAACACAGCTCCGGACAAAGAGGCATGCTCTTGGCCGTGGACGGCGTCAGCACTACGCGATAGCTTTGCCAATAGTTTGGCCGTGTTTTACGTTAGTACCACTAGGTGATCACCGTATTAGTTGTTCCAGACGTGACAATTCCTTCATGTCTTGGCTACGGGGCGTTTTCTTTGTTTTACACAATGTTCTATTGGATTTTCTATTCTCAGTTTTGTGGGAACGGTGAAGGCTCGCCGGCACAAAGACAGTTCCCTCGCGTCAGCAAAGACCATATACAGAGTGGGCGAGGTTGCTTTGGCGCGAGTCCCGTCCTTGCGGGAGCATCTTCTGAACCGTTTCCGTTGTCGTGCGTGATGGTCTGTAACTCATCATACTTGTCGTTTCCGGCTCATGAGTGGACGCAAAGAAGCGCACACTCGGTCGTTCAACTCACCAGGCGAAGTCGTCTACCGCCCGTTGCCCGCTCTGTGGGCGGCCTAGTGGCGACGGCGCTGCCGGGACGAGCGCTCCTCGCCTTCATGCCGCCGGGAAGACCGGGTCTCCCGCGCGCGGCCGTTGTTCTCGTCGTCCTCGTCGTCCTCGTCGTTGAGCACCGTCCGGGCTGTGCCCGTTGGTGGCACCTGCACCCGAGGGGTGGGAGGCGGACGGCTCGCATCCGCGCGCGGGTCGTACGGCAACAACGTCTGCTGGACGTGAAGATGGCGGGACTCGCTCACGTCCTCGACCATGATGCCACGCTGGTTGTCCGGCGTCTGGACCGCGAAGATGCGGCGCTCGACCAACTGGGGTGGCTGCAGGGGCGTCGAATAGCCACCCTGCGCGATGGGCGGGGGTGGACCATACCCGTAAGACTGCTGCGGAGGAGGGCGGGCGTAATGCTCACCACTTGGCGGCCGCGGGCCACGGGGCGTACTCGGCGGCCGATCCCGGGACGATCGCGGCTGGGCCCCATAAGGCGACGGAGGCGGGCCACGCGGCGACGGAGGAGGACCGCGCGGCGAGGGCAACGGCCCGCGAGGAGACGGAGGCGGACCACGCGGCGAGGGCAACGGCCCGCGAGGAGACGGCAGGGGCCCACGGACGTCCCGTGGCGGAGCATCGTAGTAATCCGGCGCCGGGGCAGCACGAGGGCTCCGGATACCGTAGAAACCCTCCTCAGGCACACCGTCCAACGAGCGCGGGACCACGTAGTCGCTTTGCGAGGGACGTCTCGCAGGGGCCAAACCGTGTCTGCCTGGGGCAGGCTCTGGAGCCGCGCCCCGGGGCGTGCGCGGGACGCCATAGGGGCTTCCCAGAGGCGGAGCCACATCCCGGTAATACGGCGAGCGAGGCGGGGCCTCCCCGGCCGCGTAACGGGGAGAGGCGAGCGGGGCACCCGTAGCGGGTCCGCCGCGGCTGGTCGGACGGTCGGAACCGCCTGAGTCACCCGAGCCACCCGAGCCAGGGGTACGGCTGGCGTTGGGGGGATACCGGGGGCTGTTGATACGGCACCGGTCAAACCGCTCGGCCAAGCGGTCGAGCGAGGTCTCGCGGCGCTCGACGCGCACGGTGGCGCGAGGCAACGGAGAGGGGCTGGTGCGCGTGGCGGTGCGCGTCTGGCTGCGAGCGCGCTCGTGCTGCTCGCTCCCGTGGCTGTCCCGGCGGCGCGGGGGTGCTAGGCCCACGACCGAGGCCGATTCATCCGGGTAGATCTCCGTCGAGAGATCCGCGAGCGCGCCGGGATCGTCGTGATGGGGGCGGGACCGGCTGCTTTCCCGGTCACCGGTGCCACGATGGCTACTATGACGGTGGCGGCTGCTTTCTCTATGGCCGCTGTCGCGGCGGCTGCGGTTGCTACGATCCCGGCCGTCGCGGTGAGACCGCGAGCGGCGGTTGTCATCATCCCGGTGTCCCGGCATGGTGATCTACAACGACAAAAGAAAAGAAGTTGATGTTACTTGGGATGAGTTAGTAAAGCAGACAACGAAAAAGAGAAAAAAACTAAAGTATCGATGAAGAAGCTTCAAATAGGAGAACGCGAGGGCGGGTGACTCTGGGATAGCGAGGGGTCAGAAAAGAAACAAAAAAAAGCCATAAGGGGGACGAAATATTTTAATACGCCGTTGGGCGCGTTGTGAACAACGACGTGAAAGCAAAATGAAGTGAGTTTAGTGAATGAGTTGGAGGAAGGGCAAGCGTCGTAAATGAAAGCTACTGTGTGTTGAGTGGGAAAACAACCAAAGAAAGAAGAAAGCAAGGTCGGCAGGACAATGCAAGAACATCAAGAACTATTTCATTTTATTCAAACTGCCGAGAAACCAAGTTGTGCAAAGATCGAGCGTGGCTATCTGTTCATTTTCAAAAATCGTGATTCTTTTCATGATGTGAACAGGTCGAACTAACAATTAAAGAAAATTTTGTGAGAACGACAAAGATGCTGTTTTGGTGTTCAGGGGTAAAAGTGAATAATCAAAAGAATTTGCTCTGCCCGTCAAAGACAAATGTTTCTTTGTGTGTTCTTTCACTGTCAAACTGAAAAAAAAATTGAATAAAATAAAATAAAATAAAAACGAACAAGTTCGTTGTTCACGAGGACATGGTCAGTAGAATAAAACCAACGGTGGTTTCACGGTAATTATGTCGCTGTCCTGGCTTTTTTTGGTGAACAAAGGCGTGAACAGCGTTTTCCACTTCACGTTTTCGTTATCCCCAACACACCCAGTAGATGAGAGTGAGAGGTATAAAAGCCTCCCTGCCACCGCAGTGTACACTTTCTCCATCTTGACGTTCTCGTCCTCACATTGTCGTATTTCGAAGCGCTTTTTTTCTGCGCATTCACCAACACGCATTTTTCGAATTTTATCTCTAATCGATTCGAGGAGGCATAGCTATTCTGTGGAGGCATAATTATTCATCACTTCCGGCTCTTCGGCCTCTGGGAGGCATAGCTATCCCGTGGAGGCATAATTATTCTTCTCTTCCGGCTCTACGACCGAGCTCGCAGAGATGATTGACATCCTCGTCCTTTTGCTGCTTTGCGGCGGCTACGTGTACCTCCTCATTTGGAGCATTTGGATCTTTTGGGTCCTGGCTTTTGTCGTCGGCGCGTGTTGCCTCTTCGTTTTTGTCTCCGTGTTCCTGCTGGAAATTGCGCTTCCCGTCTTACTTGTTGCCGGCTGTTTCTACTTGTGCTACCTCCTTTGGCGCTATATTCGTCGCCCACGTAAGGATTGGCTGGTCCGTCCTACGCCGGGCCTTTCTTCACCGGCAGCTGTTATACCAAGGCCACCTCCGCTGAGTCGGTTCACCCGGCGGTACATCTTGCGTGCGCTGGTTGTCATCGCTGTTTTGCTAGGAGTGGCGATGGTCAAAGGCCCGCCTTCTTAAACCAATCCTCCGATCCAAAGTACGGGGAAGGGGGTTTTTTTTTCCCTTGCCACATCAAGAATCCACCGAAGCTCGAAATATAGATGACAGCGCGGTGATGTTCTCTAAATAGAGAGACTTGGAAATTTCAACCAAAATATATATAATTTTTTCCCCCATAAAAGTTCATAAAACCATAACTGCCTACATGTGACACAATTGTGACCCCGTGTTTCGAATCTAATAAGCCGCAGCCGTCCGTAGAGAACGTAGAAATGCCGGGCTTTCATGGCCCTCCCGCACCTTTGCCACAGGCGTTAGGTGCGCGTTGTCGCCTGCGCCGCCGCCGGCATGTAGATGCCGCATGTATGCCTGCGTCACGCTCACCCAGTGCGCCCGCTCCCCGGCGCTGGCCCCGCGCCCTTCCCACACCCACACCTCGCAGCCGGCGTCGTCCCACAAGAAGACGTCGTTGCTGTCCAGGTCTGCCAGCGCCGGCGGGCCGCCGCCGTCTTTCACGAGATCAAACGCCAGCGTGCCCGAGGCGTCACTCAGCCGCCATAGCCGCTGGGGGCGTAGGCCACCAGCGCTGCGCAAGGCTGACGGCTCCGATGGGGGCGTTGCACTGGCCAGCGGCCGCGCCGCCCGGTAGCTGCTCTCATTGGACGACGACGACGATGACGACGCGCCCTCTCCCGCCATCAGGCGCACCACGGTGCCAGCGCGCCCGTCGTCCTGGGCCAACACCTGTACGCCATTGACGTGCGCGGGTGTCCGCAGGTCCTCGGCCACGCCGGCGGCGGCAGCCTTTTCCCGGGGCCGGCTGTGGCGGCCCTGCCAGACGTAGACGGTGTCGCCGGCGTCCAACACGAAGACGTCGTCGTCGTCGAGGCTGCTGGGCGTCGGTTCGACCTCGTGCACCACAATGCCGCCGCTACCGCCGCTGCCGCCGCCAACGCGGGACGGCTGCTGGAACACGCGCAGCAGCAGAAGCACGGCCTTGTGGGCGCGGGCCGCCTCGACGGTTTCGGTTACGTGTGTGAAGCCCGTGGCCACGCCGCCGCGGCGGATGGTCAGGCGGTGGGGGAACAGCGCGAGGAACGCCGCCGACGGGCTGGCCTGCAGCTCGCGGTGCTGCGTAGCCGCGTCGCGCAGAAAGGCGTCGAGCTCGACGGTTTTGTAGGCGGCGGTGCCGGCCTCGTCCTGCGACGTGTGGGCGCCGAGCCAGAAGAAGATGTCGTGGCCCAGGGGGCGGTTCTCCGCATGGCCGTCCCCCTCGCTGTCCCCGCCGCGCCCCAGACGGTAGGAATGCAGTACGATGTAGCTGTCGCCGTCGTAAAAAACGCCGATGTCGGTGGATGGCACAGGGACGACCTGGAAGTCTTCAATGCGCCACACAAACAGGCCGGGCTGCACGCCGACAACGCCGTTGTTCCAGGCGGGCTCGGTCGCGGCGGAGGCGTATTTGACACGGCGGTCGATGTCGCTGCCGATCAGCTCGACGTTGCTGTCCTTGATGTCGTAGGTCTTGGCATGAACGAGGCCATGGTTGGGTGCCATCTTTGCGGACAGGTCGTTTGGTGAATGTGCAGGGAAGATTTGAAGAAAGTTGTCTTGTCTGCTTCCTCCTGTGTTGTCTGCTACAGCGTCGACTTGTTTCAACGCGGCTTTTCGTGGAGAGGGGCGTGGCATGTGAAACATGCCAGTCGCAGTGGCGCAGCTACTCGTACACGTTTTCTGGGGCACACTAAAGTGTGATGGCCCCTGAGTACCGTTGTATCATTGGGCTCCGCCAAGCCCGGTTGGTGCAGCCTAGCGCTGCCTTGACAACGCTTGCCCGGTACACGAAAAGCTTTACTGAACGTGCTGTTGGTACTCTGGAAGAAACTCGCTTTGTAAGACATGATACTAGCAAAGAAAACCACAAAATAGAGAACAACATACTAGACGTAACTAATGTGCAAGAGGTATGAAGCAAACCCAGCAATATTAGAAAGCAGTGCGGCTTACAGGAATCACTGATGGCCGGATTAGAAGCGAGTGGAATCTCTTATTCGGTTACACATCTGAACACAACATGCACCTGAGATGATATAAAAATTTATTCGCCTCCCAGAGCGTTAAGAGATTTGAAAAGCGTATTTCTTTACCGGCTTAAGACCATACAAAAGCATCTCATCAAGTACCAGCAGAGATGACGATGCCGCCAGCTTGAGAGTCATTAATAAGATTTAATCAGATTATTTCCAATAGGCTCTCCGTACACATGAGCACGTCGATCAACCGTTGTCGATCAAGGCACCCATCCATCAAATATGGGTACAGTCGTCTGGCGTTCATGCCTGTGGCAGGTATACACTCATTTCCAGACCACCCGTAAAAGGCACATTGGCACTGACGAAGCCGCTCTCCGGACCGCGTAAATAGCTCAGGAGATCCGCATAACCTTTGACGGCCTTCTCCGTGTTGTCGGTGATCACAACGGCGCCGCGGCGCATGTTGGGTTGCACCAACTTGAGCGTAGGCAACGCCATTGGCGTCCAGACTGGCAGCGATGAAGATGTCAGTAAACACTGTCACCCCGTCAACCAACACAAAAATTGTGCACACCATCACAACACGAAAGACGCACTGTCGAGCAGCAAAAAGTCCACGTCGGCGACGTCGTTCTTCAGCGTCTCCCGCAGGTCGCCCTCGCGGAGGTCGATCACGTCGGCCACGCCCGCGCCGCACGCCTGCCAGTTGGCCCGCGCTTGGACTGCTTTGGCCGGCTCGTGTTCGGTGGCGATGACCCGCGGACGCCGCGCGCCGCCACTGGCGTTGCCTCTCCCCTCGCGCGCGTTCGCGGCCGCCGCCAGCGCCAGGTAGATGGTGCTCACGCCGTACGACGTGCCGGCTTCGACGATCGTGGTGGCGCCCGTCGCCCGGCACAGCTGGTACACGTACTCGGCCTTGTCGCGCTCGAGGGCGATGGACTTGTCGCGCATGACGTCGTCAAAGGTGAGCCCGGGGAAGTCGTCCTTGGTCTTGCCCTCGAGGGCGTTCTCCTGCTCCGTGGACTCGGCGTGCAGGCGGTCCAGCAGCGCCCGCACATGGTCCGGCACGTTCTGCAGCAAGTTTGACGGGCTGGCGGCCATCTTGGGTTGTCGGATGGTGCGTGGGGACGGTGCAAAACCTCAAAGCGTGATGTGTGTAACTACGGGGGCAAATCGCGATGTGCGATTCCTTTTTGGTACCGCGAACGGACTGGGGGGGTTGTCTGTTAGGTTATGTATCACACGCGGAGAGGCCACCCGTGCTCGGCGATATGTCAAAATCGAGCAAGTCCGGCAATACTGTGAGCGTCTGCGGTGTTTCCGCCGATTGGACGGGATTTCTGCGAAGCGTTTTCTTTTTCTATTTTCCTTCCTTGCGCGAGAAGGCAATCGATGGCCTCCACAATAATCATAGAAAAGGTGTCTTGGCGTGACGCCTTTCACAACTTGTTCTTCGTCGTATTCGTCGTATTGGCGCGCTGCGTAGCATTTTCGCTTTCCTTCGCTCCCCTCGTCATGTCTGCAAGCGGCCTGGTCTGCCGATTTCGCCTGCTCTTGTGGTTAACTAGTACGTAACACTTTTGGAGAGTCCAGGTGTTCATACCGAACAGGTGTCTCTACGCCCTCCGGAATCGCACCGCTTACACGATTATCTTATCTTATCTGATTGATATTCAAGCATCCCATCGAAAGGGGGCCCCCAACCTAATATCAACACCCCAACCCATCCCATTAGAAGAAATCACCACCCCACACCATTTTTTAGTTTAAACTCAAAAGACAATAGAAACCAAGTCAGCGTCGTACTTTGTGAAAATTTTTACTGTGATTGTCGCAAAATTTTACAACTTTGGCGAGATACATTCGGAATAGAACGGATAGACGATGCCGCCAAGAGTTATGTTTAATATGGCGAGATGCTTGTCGAAAGCCAAAGTCTAACCAACCTTGTGGATCGTACCGATCAAGCCAAAGGTGATGTGCTGGTTCTTTGCCCATTCAATACTGCGGGTCTGCTGTAGTCGTATTTCGGGTTTCGATTTTTCTTATTTCCCTATGTAATTCCCTATTTTTATTTTTATTTTCTATTTTTTTTTTCTTGGACTTTTATCTAGCATTTTTTGTTCTTTCGAGTTGAGTGCTTCGCTTGACATTCCCCTTTACCCTCCAAAACGTTATTTTTTTGTCTTATCTTTCTACATTTCCTGCCTTTCGTACAATGGCCAGCAAGGTATCAGAAATACGCCCCTTGGAAGGGGAAAATATCCCCCCCTCAGACGACAAAGATGCCCTCACCGTGCCTCCCGTTGCTGTCACGGACGGCGTGCTCAAGGTCGAGAGCATCTCCCGTATGTGGTCGGGCTACGGCCTGGCGCTGGCCTGGCTGGGCATGATCCTAGTGGCCATCGCCGTGAGCCTCAACGGGCTGACCATCTCCTCTTTCCAACCGTACGCCCTGTCGGAATTTGGCGCCCACGCCATGCTGGCAGCTATCACGACCCTGCAGAACATTTTGTCAGTACACACTTTTTTTCTCCATTTTCTTTGTCCATAAATTCGACAATGAGACCGTACAATTGCTTCGCTGACATGTTTAATAGAAATGCGGCTGCTAAACCCTTCATGGCCAAACTTGCCGATGTCTGGGGCCGTTGCGAAGCCATCAGCCTGGCCGTCGTCTTTATTGTTGTCGGCTTCATCATCAATGCGTCGTCGCATAGCCTGGGCCAGCTCGCCTCTGGCCAGATTTTCTATGCCATCGGTTACATTGGCATCGAGTTCCTGCAGCAGGTCCTGACGGCCGACACGACAACGCTCGAGAACCGGTCCTTTTTCGGTTCGTTGATCCTGTCCCCGGCCATTTTCACGGCCTGGATCTCGGCACCCATTGTGTCCGCACTGGTGCCGGAAGATTGGCGATGGTAAGACGATCCCGTAAACAATTTTTTTTTAGGGGTAACCGCATATATGCTGACCGTGTATTCTAGGGGCTATGGCATGTGGTACGTTTAGACTGTCAGCTTTCTTGGATGTGTTAATGTTCGCTATAAAGTAGTGCAACCTGTTCACACGGCTTACATTTGTGGAAAGGGCCATCATCTACCCGGTCATTTCTCTGCCGCTGCTGCTGTCCCTCTGGTGGCACCAGCGCAAGCTCAAACCGGATGTCATTGGCAGCAACACGGCCAGCGCCGCGGCCAACGACGGCCATGCTTTCGCCGGGACCCGCGCGCGTCTGGCCCGCATCTGGACGCAGTTTGACCCCGTCGGCCTCGTGCTCTTCACCGCCAGCCTCGTGCTGATTCTGCTGCCCATGACCCTGGCCACCAACATCTTCCACACCTGGCACTCGGCGGCCGTCATTTCCATGATCGTCCTCGGCGGGCTCTGCTTCGTCGCCTTTGTCGTGTACGAGCTCTACGTGCCGCGGTTCCCCATCCTGTCCCTGCGCCTGGCCAAGAACCGGACCGTCGCCGCCGGCTGCATGATCGACACGTTTTTGTTTCTGAGCTACTACATGTGGAGCTCGTACCTGTACTCCTTTTTCGTCGTCGCCAACGCCCAGTCCGCCAAGGCGGCGACCAACATCATCACGTCCCAGGGCGTGGCCACGGCCACGTGGGGCCTCACGATCTCGCTCCTGGTCAAGAAGACGGGCAACGTGAAATGGGTGGCCGTGGGCGGCACCGCGATCAAGCTGATCGGCGGCGGCCTGATGCTGCGCTACACCGTCGCGAGCGCCTCCGTCACGCAGATCGTCTTTGGCCAGATCGTGTCCGGCATGGGCACGGGCATGATCTCCATCGTGGTGCAGACGGCCGTGCAGGCGGTCGCGAGCCACCAGGACGTGGCGTCGGTGACGACGCTCTACGAGTCGTCGCGCGCCGTGGGCGCCGCCGTCGGCACGGCCATCTCGGGCGCCATCTGGACGACGCAGCTGCCGCGCCGGCTGCACCAGTACCTGCCGGCCACGGCCCAGGGCAACGCCACGGCGATTGCCAGCTCGTTTGTCGTCGCCTCCTCGTTCGCGCCCGGCTCCCCGGAACGCGTCGCCATCAACCGGTCGTACGAGGAGGTGATGCACATCCTGATGATCGTGTCGTTGGTGCTGCTGGTCGTGCCTCTGTTCCTGGCACTTGCGATGGAGAACATCGACTTGTTCGAGATCGACAAGAAGCGGACGCTCGTGGAGCAGGGCAACATCATCGGCGCGCACAACCACAGCTTCAAGTTCTGGTCAACGCGGCGCCGGACGGGCGACCAGCCGCAGAACGCGAGCGAGACCACAGCATGATGCGGCGGGAACAGGAACTGCGGCTGCCCCATTAATTTTGTACAGATCCTGCCGAAGGACCCTGCTGCTAAGGACGTTTTTAGCTTACCGTCCACAAACGTTTTTCGTGTATACTTTTTTTACTAGTCACGCAGGAAACGGGCCCATAATCTGCTCCAAGACCGGCCATTTAACGATTTCTGTTTAGCTATTAGCTGAATCGTGTTCTTCATGGAGGCCGGCTCCTTATGAGATAGCTTGAATATATTCCTAGCAGAACGTTTCAGCTCGAGACGAATCCCTCCATTGCGTCCATTCGTCGGCAACTTCTTTGAAGCCCAGGTCTCGCAGCTCCCGGGATACCTTTCTTCAGTCGCACCGTGCAATATTGTGTTCCACCGAAAGGTCCAGGCGCTGGATATACACAATTTTGTGCGAACCCATGCCTCGGGGACGAAACCAGCCGTTTCCCAGTCGAAAATTCCAATCGAATGCCCGTTGACAATGTTTCCCGGACTCATATCACAGTGACAAAAACCAAGAGATGTACAATCCATACCTAGCTCCCCGCAGTTGTTTAGTAGATGCTTGGGACTGCAGTCTTTGCCGGAAATGCGCTTGGTGAAAAAGACATCTGGCAACTAGTAACCATCCACGGCGCTGATGCTCGTGCCTTGCCACCCAGCTAACGTGTCGCAAGTATTGGCAATTCGACGGGCGTAGTCTTGTTTTGCCGCGTCCCCCAATGTGGATCAAGCTTCTGCAAGTGCCAGACCCGAAATTCTGCTCAGAACGATGCAAGACAAGTCACTGAATTCGCCATGATAGACGTCCGGGATGTCGAAGTCGAAACGGCCTATTTCACGGAGCCAGCGTAAAGTAACATGTTCTCGGGTCGCTAGTTGTGCAATTTTTTCAGCTTAAGGAAAGTCTTTCCCCCCCGCCGAACGGTCGAAACGCCAGCCGCATCGTAGACTTTTTGAAGGTTGTTCGCATTTCGAATTGGTATGGTCTTTGGACAAGGGGCCCAAGAAATGGTATACAATGAACTGTCGCCGTCGCTCCAGGATGGTTGACCGACGGGCAGCTGCGACGTCCGTGAGAGACAAAGCTCACCAGAAATTAGCTAGGAATCATTGCTGATCGCTTGGATAGTGTCGTTGACAGGAAGAGCCCGGCGACTCGTCGCGTGTTGGTAGCAAGTTCAGATGTGGTTACAAACTGGGATGGCCCCCTTTCGGATCATCGTAAGCACAGTGTGAACTCACTCCGTGCACGTATTGATTTGGACTGTCCAGAACGACAACATTTCAACCAATCAGAATTTAGAAGCTCTTTCGCAGAGGGCAAAACCAGGAACAACCGAATGCAGCCAACACAGAGTCGGCAAAAGACGGTGTTGCCGACTTCACTTCCGCCATGTTTCTCCACAAGAACGCTGCGCAAAACGGCGACGCGGCGGCGTCGGCTGCCGAGCGGTTCTCGACGCCCTCGTCTTCGAACGACGCGAATGCCTCGTCCGCTGCCCTGGCGTACGCCTTCCCCCCGGGCTCCGTGTTCGTCGACGGCCGCCCGCTGCCACGCCTGATCGTCTTCGACCTCGACTACACGCTGTGGCCTTTTTGGGTGGACACACATGTCACACCGCCGCTGAAAGCGGTACCGGGCGGGGGCAGCAGTGTGGGCGGCGGCGCAGGGCCCGCAGTGTTGCGGGCACGGCGAGGGGGTCCCGCACAGGGCAGCAGCGGCGGCGGCGAGCCGCAGCTCGCGACGGCCGTGGACCGCTTTGGCGAGACGTTTTCGTTTTACACGGACGTGCCCGACATTTTGCACGCGCTGCCTGCGGCGGGGGGGCGCTTGGGCGTGGCCAGCCGGACGTCGGCGCCGGAGCTAGCACGGGACATGCTGCGGATTCTGCAGGTCCCGGCGCCGGTGGTGGCCACGACGTCCGCATCGTCCACAGCAAGCAGCAGTGGGCGGAAAGACAAAGAGCGCACGCGCAAAGCGCTGGACGTGTTCGACGCCGGCTTGGAGGTGTACCCGACCACGAAGACCAAGCACATGGAGGCCCTGCACCAGCGCACGGGCATCCCCTACGAGGACTTTCTCTTTTTCGACGACGAGAGCCGCAACCGCAACGTGGAGACACTGGGGGTGACCATGTTCCTTGTGCGGGACGGGGTGGACTGGGATGAGGTAGAGCGCGGAGTGCGCGCGTGGCGGAAGCGGCGCGGACACGGCGCGACTACCGCGTCTTGACGGAAGACGGGGGGTAAGGGGGAGGTACATCCAAAGGGGGAAAAGGTTTGAACAATTCTATGGGCATTCGGGCGTTTTTTTTGACATTGATGAGGGCATTATTTCATGACACGATAGATCTAGAGACGAAACCATCCATACATAGACATCTACATACGCTTTACACAATACGCCGGCAGCAGGGCGTCGTACACCTAGAGCTTGGCGCTCGTACCGACCAAGCGCAGGCTCTTGGTCGTAATGTCCCGCAAGGACGCACACCCCGTCAGCCCCATGCACAGCTTGAGCTCCTCGCGCAGGATCGTGAGCATGCGCTCCACGCCGCGCTGGCCGTCGTACGCCAGCCCCCAGAGCGCCGGCCGGCCCACCCACACAAAGTCGGCGCCCAGCGCCAGCGCCCGGAAGACGTCCTCGCCCCGCCGCACGCCGCCGTCGATGTGTACGGGGATGGCGCCGCCGACGGCGACGACCACCTCCGGCAGTGCGTCTAGGGTCGGCACGCACAAGTCCAGCTGGCGGCCGCCGTGGTTGCTCACGACGATGCCGTCGATGCCGTGCTTGACGGCCAGGCGGGCATCCTCGGCCGTCATGACGCCCTTGAGCCAGATCTGCATCGTCGTCGCTTGGCGCAGCCACGGGATGACCTCCTCCCAGACGAGGCCGGCATCGATGTTCAGAGACGGCGGCCGTTTTGGCGGGTCGTCTGTGGGGTGTTGTCCGTCTGCGGGTGGTGGTGGTGTCAGCAGCGTGCCGAAGCTGATGGTCGTCAAAAACGACGGCAGCTGCGGCCGGTTGCGGATTTCGCTGACACGCTTGCCGACGTACGGCGAATCGACCGTCAACAGCACGGCCCGGTAGCCGGCCTGCTCGACGCGGCGCAGCACCGCGGCCATGAGCGCCCGGTCGTCGAACATGTACAGCTGGAAAAAGGGGGTGGCAGCGCCGCTGCCGCTGCCACCGCCGGCGCGCTGCACGTCTTCGGGCGAGCAGCAGTCCCGCGGCGCGTTGCCCACGAGGGTGCCCATGGAGACGCCCATGAGGGTGCCGAGGGCCCGCGCGGCGGCGGCGGTGGCCGCCTCGCCGTCCGGATGGGCCATTTTGTGCCAGCCGGAGGACGCGATGCCGACGGGTAGGGCCACGCGCTGGCCCAGCACCGTGGTCGTCATGTCGATGGCGCGGACATCGCGGAGCACGCGCGGCCGGAGGCGGTACTGGTCAAAGGCCGTGGCGTTCTCGCGCACGGTAATGTTCTCGCCGGCGCCGTGAGCCCAGTACTCGCGCGTAATCTTGTTGACGCGGGACAAGGCAAGCCGCTCTAGGTCGGCCAGCGTTTGAACTTGGTCGGGCTCTTCCATTGGCGGTGACGGGCGAGGAGGAGGAGGGGAAGGGAAGAGGAGAAGGGGTCGGAGAAATATCGGCCAAGTCGTAAAAGCTACGACCGCAATGGAATACGCTTCTATCGAATCTTAGCGAGGAACAGCCCCAGCAAGCATGAGCACGAGTACAACGTCAGAACGTTCATACAAAGGCAATTATATGCCGCCTGTATGCGCGCTGTCATTTTGATGGTTGCTGGTTCATGGCCAGGTCCCCATTCTCTGAACAGGAAAGGAAACCCGTTCCGGAGGGAATGGTCTTCATATTTGGGGTCCTCGTCCCTCTTTGGTAATTGGGGCCGGCCCCAGTTCTGAATGCGCCAATGCACATACAACTGATCCAACCCCCCTCCTGCACACAACGTACACCACCAGGACTCTGAAAATGGCAGTGATCCCCGGCTAAAAGCCACTAATGGTTCGTTAGCTGCTGGCATCGACGTCCGCTGAAATGCAGTTCCGGGCAAGAGAGACAAAAGCGGACGGCCGTGGGGAGGCCGGACCAAGTTTCTGGGTCCGTTAAAAATCCGGGGCAGCGAGCGAATCAACCACGTAAAGAAAGCAATACCGGGGAAGCGAAGATGGAGTAGTGGAAAACAAGAAATCCGGGGTAAAAGGGGGATCAAAATCAAAGACGCGGAGAAGGCGTGCGTTGCTCATCACTTTAAAAAGGCCGCGAGACGGACTTCTGTAGGAAGCTTGTATTTTTTGGTGGTGTTTTTTTTACTTCTCTTTGCTCATGCTATTTTGTATCTTTATTTTCATTCTGTGATTTTTTTACATATACTCTCCAAAACAACCATTGCTTCCGCCAGCATGGATACCTCTAAGGAGGCCGCGACCGTCCATGCACCTGTTGAACCCGAGAAGATCGAGATCAGCCATGCCGACGTCCTGGACCGGAAGCACTACGACAGCGCCGCCGACCATGCCACGGAGCTGGAGCATCGCCTGACGGTGCGGGAGGCGTTTGCACGCTACCCCATGGCCGTCGTGTGGTCGGTGCTCTTCTGCGTCTGCATCATCATGGACGGCTACGACTCTGACCTGATTACCAACCTCTACGGACTGCCGTCCTTCAAGCGCAAGTACGGCTTCATCTACAAGGGCGCATACACCGTCTCGGCGCCGTGGCAGACGGCCTTTGCCATGAGCTCGCCCGTTGGCCGCGTCATCGGCGGCGGCTTGCAGGGCCACGTGGCCGAGGCCATCGGCCGGAAGTGGACGCTGATCGGGTGCCTCGTCACGCTGACGGGCTTCATCTTTCTGACCTTTTTTGCCCCCAACAACGCCGTGTTGCTCGTCGGCGAGATGCTGTGCGGCGTCATCTGGGGCATCCTGACCTCGCTCGCGCCGACGTACGCCTCCGAGGTGTGCCCGCTGCGCCTGCGCGACCTCTTGACCGCGTACGTCAACCTGTGCTGGTCCATCGGCGAGCTGATCGCGTCGGGCGTGCTGGCCGGCTACGCCAACAACACGACCGAGTGGGCCTACCGCATCCCCTTTGGTCTGCAGTGGATGTGGCCCGTCCTCATCCTGACGTTTGTGCTGTGGGCGCCCGAGTCGCCCTACTGGCTGGTGCGCCACGGCAAGATCGCCGAGGCCGAGAAGGCGCTCCAGCGGCTGTCGCGCGCCGGCAGCGGCCCCGGCGGGGCGGAGGCGCACGCCGTCGAGACGCAGCAGATGCTCGCCCTCATCCAGCGCACGAACGACCGCGAGCGCGAGATGGAGGGCAGCGCCAGCTACTTCGAGTGCTTCAAGGGCGTCAACCTGCGCCGCACCGAGATCTCGGCCATGGCCTGGGCCATCCAGATCCTGAGCGGCCTGTCGCTGCCCTTTTACGCCGTCGTCTTCTTCGAGGAAGCCGGCTTCCCGACCGAGCAGGCCTTCAACATGAACGTGGGCATGACGGCCCTGGGCTTCGTCGGCACGTGTCTGTCGTTTGTGCTGATCCCGCGCTTCGGCCGCCGCACGCTGTTCTTCAACGGCCTGCTCGTGCTCACGGGCTTGATGCTGCTGATCGGGTTCATGGGCATTGCCAAGAACCGCCCGCCCATCATCGACGCCGAGGCCGCCCTGTTGATCATCTGGTTTTTCGTCTATTTTCTGACGGTCGGCCCGCTCGCCTACGTCATCTTCACCGAGACGTCGTCGACGCGGCTGCGCGGCCACACCGTGGCCATTGCCCTGATTGCGTACTCGTCCTGGGGCATCGTGTACAACGTGGCGTCGCCGTACCTCATCAACGCCTCCGCGGCCGGTCTGGGCGCCAAGACGGGCCTCGTCTACGGTGCCATCTCGTTGCTTTGCTGCTTCTGGTGCTACTTCCGGCTGCCGGAGTGCAAGGACCGCACCTTTGAGGAGCTGGATATCATGTTTGAGCGCAAAGTGCCGACGCGGCAGTTCAAAGACTACGTGATTCAGTGACGGGGATTCTGGGCTTCGCGGGTGGTTGTCTATTCTCGTTTATGCAAAGGTTGCCTCGCTACGATTGCGGTTTGGATTGGAGTGCTCGTTTGCTGTTTTACACTGGAGATGCTATTGAAAAAATTATGTCCAAATTGCTTGAGTAAAATTTTATATCGACCCGATATTGCGGCAAACCGGTGGCCTAACAAGTAGGGTCTGTTTATTTATGCCTCACTTTTTCCACATCGATATTCTATGAAATGAGTCTGCTCGAATGACTACCGCAGAAGTTGTTGGAGCATTCTGGAAGAAAAGGGAAAAGCTATGGGAAACATTGATACCAGAGCTACACCGACTTCATGAGACGCTTGAGTGCCTGGTCCATGGATTTTTTGTATTTCAGCTGCTTCTGCATCGCGGACAGGTCCTCGTTGAGCCTCTCGTTCTCGTCCACCAGCTCATGCACCTTTCGTGAGGTCCGTGCGCTATTGTCCCTGAAAAATTTGACCTGCTTCTGCAGATCGTCCACTTTGCTCTTGTACTGGTCTACCTCGGCCGCACATTGACTCGCGGCGCGGGCGTCCTGCGCCTGCACTTGCGCCCGTTCCTCTGCCGTCCGTAGCAGTGCAGCCAGCTGCTCTTTCTCCTGCGTTTGGGCGGCCATCTGCGCCTGCGCGCCCTGCAGCTCCTGGGCCACGTGTTTGCGCGTGGCGCGTTCTTCGGTCAGCTTGAGTTCCGCCGCCCGCAGCGACTCGTCCCGGATGCGCAGGTGCCCCATGAGCTCGTCGATCTGTTGCTGGTCGGCTTCGTGTGGCCCGGGCCCAGACGAAGGCGTCTTGCGGGGCGTGACGGGGGGCCCTGGATACGGCGACCGCTCCCGCTCCAACGATGACAGAGCAGGGGCGTCATGATGTCCCTCACGCCGAGCCTGCTCCAGCTGGGCCCGAAGCGCGGCGCACTCGGACTCTTTGGCAGCGAGCTTGGATTTGGTGCCGTCCAGCGCCTCCTGCGTACCGGTGAGCAACGCGATTATGTCGTCTAGCGCATTCTGCTTGGCCTCCGCGTCGGACTGCAACCGCTGGATTTTGGCTCGGAGGCGGACACACTCCTCTGGCACGTCGTCGGTATGCATAGCATCACCCCATGAGCCGATGACTTCGGGCTGCCGATCATCTTCGACGTCCATCGCCGAATTTTTGTCGTCCTGGCGGTCGTCGAAGTCGATCAAAGTAACATCCATGCTGGCCGCAGTTGTTGAAGAACTTGCTGCTGCCGAATGATGCGAGCTTTTAGCTGAGCGTACCAGGTCTGCCATCAAGAAGGAACCGGGCGCTATTGACTCTTCAAAATGCCGTTGTTCGAAAAGCAATCTAGTAGTTAGAGACGGAACGACAATTATGGACAGAAAAACAAACTCTGGAGGAATATTGCTGCGCTGTTGTATTCCCAAAAATCCCCCCTAAATAAAATCACACCCAGCGAGAACCCATCTTACCTGATTTGTGTTCTGATGTTTGCTTTCGGTGGGTCGTCCAGCCTACACCATTCACTTCAGATGAAAAAGATGCAGATTGAATCCGTGTGTCTGCTTATTTCTGGTTCGACTGGTATCAATACGAAAAGAGACAGGCGGCAGGAGAAAGAGAGAGCTTGCACATGAGAGTATTTGTCTGAGTAATTCACTTTCACTTCGTGACAGGGCTAGAAGCCAGAGCCCATGAAATGGCACAGTTATTCAGTCATTGAATGAAGGGTGACAAGAAATGGCCGTCAATTTGGCTTCGCTGAAGCAGTTGAATTTCTGTCCCTTTCCGCAACTCTTTGCCACCTCGATCTTGCAAACAACAAACCGCTGCATGGGTCCACATTGAACAAACGCGAAGCCCCCCGGCTGCCGTTTGTGCTGTTCTACTTCGAGTGAATACACGCCTTATCAGCGTGCATGTGTCTTCTCTCGCTTATGTGGAAGAAGAAACAAACCAAAATCAAAAATTAAAAACTAAACCGGAGAAACCAAAAAAATCAAAATAAAAACTGGCTGCTGGTTTCTCACCCTCATGACACTAAATTGCAACATCTGAACCCTGAAGAATCCGTTCAAAACCTGCGGGTCCTCTATTACGCTCCTGTGGCGTCTTGCTTCATGAAAAAAATGGATGGGGAGACAAAATCAGTACACACACAAAAAAAAAAAACCCGTCCTGTTTGGTAGGCTTGTATTCTGCATCTTCACCCACATGGACGGGTTCCAAGGAACTACCCTGGCCGCAGAAAACGAACCAAGTAAATTATGAAAAGGGCAAACAGGGCCCAAACGTGCTTGTCCTCACTGATTCAGTTCATTTGGCATTGAAGCAGTACCCATCTCTTTGCTCCCGACCTTCTTAAATCCCAACTTGAGTTAATGTGATGTGATTTGATTTTTCGATTCCTTCGTTCTATTCTTACTTTCATATTTTTTGCCCTCGCGTCACCTGAGCCTTGAGAAACAACATCCGATGATGGCGGCTCAACCTGCTCTGGCATCACGCAAGATGAACACTGACTCGGAAAAAATCATGTTCGTCATGAAAGAATGTTCCTGTGACAAGAGCCGGGCTAAAAAACTCCTCGATGTACGTTGGGAATTTGTTTTTTTTTTGAGTTGACGAACATTGAACTGCATCAAGCTCCAGACCATACTTTGGCTCACCTCGTGTGCAAACAGATCAACTCGAATGATCCCCAAAAAGCCGTGCAACATAAAAAAACGTTCTCAGCCATGCTCGCTCTCCAAGGCCACTCGCCATCGCCGACCTCGCCGCCACCAACTCCGACTGGCAAAGGAAAGAAGAAGGTGACCCCGACAAACAGCTTGAAAAAGGGTTCCAGCAGCAGAGAGAAACCAGTCACGCCGGTGTCTGCACATCCCAGCAACCCGTTTGTCGCCGCCAGCCGGGAACCACCGGTCCCATTTCCTGCCACCCCCTCTCCTTTTTTCACGGGCACGACGTCCGGTTCACTGAGCGCGAGTCCGGGCGTGGCAGCGGTGCTCATGCCGCCACTGAAACCAAAAATGCCATCACCAGCAGCTCCGTCTTTCCAAGGCCGCAATCAAGGTAGCTTCGTCTTTCCTCTAACAAAATCAAAAATCCAAATTAGTTTCAAACCCGTGTCGATGCCTGCTAACTCGTGGGCTTTTCCAGGTGCTTCTAAAGACCACGGCACGCCTACATCGGGCCTGCTGCCAGAGTATTTTCCGGCTGGACCCCAATTCAAACATCACATCGGGCCAGAAGGCGATGCTACTTCCGCCATGGAAGCACACACTATTCCCGGCTTAAAAGAGTTGTTTTCGTGCCCACAAAACACCACTTCCTCACCCGGAACAAGCGTGGAGGAGAAGCCACAAGAATGGGACTTTCGGCTTCCACAGTTACCCAAAGAAGAGGCTGCCGACGTCCTTGCCTCAACATACACGAGAACGGCAGCGGCTGAACTCGGCGCCAAGGTTGATGCCACAGAAGCGGACTTCAACCTCCGGGAGCTCTGTGCAGCTGTGCAGCAAGGCGCCAACCTCTCGACAATCAAGCACTTTTTGCAAGGTTTTCCAGACGCCGTCATCCGACAGCGGATCAACGGCACTGTGGACGGTGTTCCGTCTGTTTTCTACGCCGTCGGGACGAATGACCCGTCTTTGCTGCGGCTGTGGGCCTCCTATGGCGCCAATATTGCTGCCGTTCACCCAGCAACGGGCACGCCGCTGCTCGCCTACGCCATTGTGCTCAGCGACCTGCTCGACGGGCGCGACACCTCGCCCATGGTGGCAACACTGCTCAGTCTCGGGGCGCCGCCCACATCGATCCCGCCGGCATTTTATGCGCCGTACAACCGCGACCTGCCGGACGATGGGCCGCCGTCCCAAGATGTGGATGTGGACGCCGGCGGGGACGGCGCCGCGTGGCGGTGGTGCTCGGCGCCCGCCGTGCGTCAAACACTGGCACGCACCACCCACCTCACGCAGCGGTATTACCTGCACCGGGCGACCAAGCTCAAACAGCCCGGTAAGCGCCAACGCCAGGTCGCTGCCTTGCGCAACGCCGAGGCCGCGCTGGGTATCCCGTATTTTCTCGTCGGACAGACGGTGGCGGCCCACCAGTTGCTGCGGAAGCTCATGACCTACCTCGTGGCGGTCTCCGGCACGAGGTCCAAGCCCCTGGTGCTCGTCTTCGCCGGTCCCAGCGGCCACGGCAAAACGGAACTCGCGAGAAAGCTCGGTCACCTTCTGGGGCTGGAGCTGCAGGTCGTCGACTCGACCATCGTCAGCCACGAGCGGGAGCTGTTTGGTCCCCGTGCACCGTACACCGGCTCTGAACGCGGAAGTCCGCTGAACAACTTTATTGCGCGCAACGCCGGGCGACAGTCGATTGTGTTTCTCGACGAGTTCGAAAAGACGACACGTGAAATCCACGAGGCCCTTTTGTTGCCATTCGACAACGGTAAGTGATGTACTTTTTATTTTTTTTTATTGTTTTTTTCAATCTAAAATATTCAAAGCTAATTCCATTCCATGGCAGGCGAGTACCAAGACCGCCGCACGCTCGCAACCGTCGACTGCTCGCGCACGATCTGGATCCTCGCAACCAACGCACTGGACGGGACCATTCTGGGGTTCTGCGAAGACCACCCAACCATTCTACGACAAAACGATGGCAACGAGGGTGACGTGGACGAAGCCACGGGGCAGCACCTCATCAAAACGCTGTCGGGGCGTCTCCGTGGGGCGTTCCTGGACCGCTTCGGGCCTCCTGTCACGGGCCGGGTCTCGGAGTTCATTCCCTTCTTGCCCTTCTCTACGGGCGAGCAGGCGGTCGTGGTGCATAAATTTTTGATGGAGCTCGCGGAGCGCGTTGCCGCGCCCGTGCTGCTGGGGCCAGGCGCCGATCAACAGCAGCTGCTCGGCGACGTGCGCCTGCACGTGCAGCGCGACGCGAGCGTGTGTACCCAGCTGGCCAAGGCAGAGTACAGTGAGGAGCTGGGGGCTCGCAGCCTTCGCAAGGCCGTTGAGGAAGTCCAAGATCGGCTTGTCGAGAGCTACCTCGACGAAGACGGCGAGATTCAGGAGAGTGCCGGCGCTGACAAAACGGACTTCGTCGTCGACGTACGCGGCGATTCGGTGGTCTTCAAAAGAAGCAACGAAAGCAGAGAAAGCAAGGAGGGCAAATATAGCAGAGATGGGAAAGGGCCCTGTTCGTAGTCACGTTGTTCGATCATCTCATTTTTAAATGTCTCATGGGCGTCTTCGTTAGACAAGGTGGATTGACTCCTGGCACCAAGCAATTTTTTTTTGTTTTACTGTATGAAGGACCAGTCCGGCCCTACTGTAGAAAAAAAAAATCAGGAGAGCATGCACATCACGGCCGACCCGTACGCGGGTTAAATGAAATTTGACATCGAACCTGGCTGCGAGGACACCATAACTTGTGTATGTCGTGCCTGCAACCTATGTTGCTCATCGTCCTGTAGCCTCCGTTTCCAGACCCGGCTACATCGTAGAACATGGTAAACGGCAATGCATAATAGCCACACGCCCTGGGCTGTATCAACAACTACGGCAACCAGAAGACAACCCCAAGCCTCAAGCAAACGCCTTGGATGTTTTGTTGGCCTCGCTGAGAAAAACATGACCCACCGGTCCCGTGAATTCGAATGCGGATGTTTAATGCGTATTTTCTGGACCATTGGTAGCACAAATGAGACAGCAAACGAACAAATACGTACTGTTATTTTTTTCAGGGTCTAGCACGATCCCCTTCACTTTCGTGCCCCGTCTCTTCACGCAGAAGTTCTCTCTCATCCCGACATAGTTTCAGTTCATTATTGTCTTCCTACATTTTTTAATGCTTCTTACTTCTGTCAATTTTTGTATTTACTCATGACAGGTTTACCAGTTCTTGTCACATCTATTTTATCCCCTCTCGTTGACATTCTGAATCACCATTAAAATAAACAATCAAAGCCAGAATAGCACAGATCAAAAATACACATTCCATTCAGCAGTGAAAAATCGCCAGCCTGGGCTTTGAAACGCACTCTGTCGATTTAATGAGCTCTTCTCTGGTGCGGCCTGCCTTTGGGCACAAGGCCGTGCTTGGGACGCTCTACGACGCCCACACCGACAACTTCCAAGACATGTCTACTTTTTCTGGCGATCCGCTCGCCGACATGCTCGATTCGTCCCGGCACCGCGAGATGTCGGTCGCTCTGAGCTACGACGATTCGTACAAGGGCCGGTTCGATCTCTTGGGCGTCGGCCCAGAACTGGGTGCGAGCATCTTGTCTGGTTTGGCGCCGGCGAAAGGCCCCGGCCGGTGCTTTTACGAAACGAATAGCACCGCTGGCCATGCGAGGACGAGTAGAGCGTACGCCGCAATTCACCACCGGTTGACGACCGCTGAAGACAGTTTGAAACTCGACAATCCTGCCTTGCGGAAGCTCGTCGATGCAGACCGCCTCGAACTCAGCGCATTCACGCACGTTGTTTTCAAGATCGAATGGGGCTGCCAGACCGTGATCACAGTCCGGTCCAACGCGCTGCAGCAGGATGACGACGCGGGCAATGCCATGACCGGCAGCAAGACGCAAGCGGCAGCATCGACGCCGGACCAAGCAGCCTTCACGCGCTCCATGGACGAATTCAAAAAAGCCGTGGACGAGCTCCAATACCTTCCCGACTCAAACTTCCACGACCTGGCTCTCGAAGACACGCCACTTGACATCACAGCGTACAGCGAGATGTTGGACGAGGACGGTGTGGTCATGGACGACCTGCAGGAGGCATTTGACTTCGTCAAGCTGCTGCCGTCGCTCGTGCAGCACCGCGCTGCCAACGGGGGAAAAGGCGAGCCGATCTCGTACACACTGCTGCCGATCCGCACGTTTATGAGCATTTTGCAACTGCAAGACAATCGACAAGCAGCGGATGGCGCACTCGGCGCCGACAACACCCTTTTTCCCGTGGCGCCAAAAGTACTCGGGGCCGTGCTGGAGAAATTTGACGAGGTCACGTCCCTCCTTGGCAAGCTGGTGGACTATTCTTGCTTCTTAGCCAACTACAAGCCATATACTCCGTCTGACCTGGCTTCACAAGTTGGGACAGCCATTGCGACGACCAAGGCGGAGATGACTGAGCTCATGGGAACGTACGCGTCTCTACTCGCACAAATTCGGACGTCCACGTCCAGGCGCGATGAGTTGGAGTTGCAGAGGCTGGCCAACGGCCTCGACGATTTCTGCTCGTGCTGTGCGACCGCCTTGGAGAGCGTGCCGGACCAACAGGCTCGGGCCAAGTTTGCAAGCGCGGCGGTGGCTCGCGGGGCCGTTTACATCGGACACAACGGCCTCGACCTCGACGCCGTCGTGCGTGCCTCGGCAGCTTCGCATACGGAATTGTATGTGTTCCGCTTCAGCAGCACGGCAATGGCCGCCGACGAAGCGACCTGGGCCCTTCATCTGGAGTTGCTGGAGGAGCTTCTTGACCTGGAAGCACGGCAGCGCGGCGAGGTCCTGGTCGTCGTGCTAGACTCCGACGCCGTCAGCCGGTCGCTGGAGCAGGCGCAGATTGCACACTACGACAAGACGGGCCGCGAGTTGACGCAGGACTTGTATCAGCAGCGGCAGTTTGAGGCCAACCAGTCGTTTGCATGGTGCGACCCGGCCGCACGCGAAACGGGTGACGACATCCAGAGGCCAGTGAAGCGGTGCATGGTCAAGATGCCGTGTCCGGCACCAACATGCGACGGCATGGAAGTGTGCCACTGGATCTGCGCGCAGTGCCACAGCCAGATCGAGTTTGGCTACGCCGACGAGTTCTTTTACTGCGACTGCGGACGGGCCAAGTTCAACCGATGGCGGTTCAAGTGCAACGGCGCCAGCCACCCGCAGAGCAGCAGCAGCACTGGTAGAGAACGACGAGGGAATCGGGGAAGCAAGGCCAGCGGAAAGACCATTCCAAGCGATTTCGTGGCGTACAACAACCGCGGGCGGCTGTTGTCGACGCTCAAGAGCCTGGACCAGGCAGACTACGTCAACATCCTGATCTTGGGCGAGACCGGCGTCGGCAAGTCGACGTTCATCAACTCGTTTGTCAACTACATCTCGTTTGCGTCGCTCGACGAGGCCAAGCGCGCTGAGGAGCTCAACTGGGTCATCCCGTGTGCGTTCTCGATCCAGACGATCGACCGGTCGCAGCCCAACGGCGCGATCCAGGAGCGCAAAATCCACGTCGGCAACGACCGCGACGACGAGCAGGACGGGACCGGCGGCGCGTCGGCCACGCAGCAGACCGCCGTGTACCCGGTCAACACCGGCAGCCGGACGATCCGGCTGATCGACACGCCGGGGATCGGCGACACGCGCGGCCTCGCGTACGACAAGAAAAACATGGCCGACATTCTGCGCACACTCAGCGGCTACGAGCAGCTGCACGGCATCCTGATCCTGCTCAAGAGCAACAACGCCCGGCTCACGGTGACGTTCAACTTTTGCATGCAGGAGCTGCTGACGCACCTCCACCGCAGCACGTCGCGCAACATGGCCTTTGGCTTCACCAACACGCGCATCTCCAACTACAGCCCCGGCGACACGTTCGGCCCGCTGTCGTCGCTGCTGGCGAAGCACAAGGACGTCGGCCTGGCGCTCGAGAACCAGAACACGTACTGCTTCGACTCGGAGAGCTTCCGGTTTTTGGCCGCCTTCAAGAGCGGCGTCGTCATGGACAACGAAGAGGACTTCCGGCGCAGCTGGGAGCACTCGCGCGGCGAGGCGGTGCGCCTGGTGGACTTCTTTGCGTCGCGCACCCCCCACCTGGTCAAGAGCACCATGAGCCTGAACGGCACCCGGCAGTTGATCGCCGAGCTTACGAAGCCCATGGCCGACATCTCGCAGACCATCAGCACCAACATTGCCGTGTGCCACGACCGCATGAACGAGCTCCGCGACACGAAGCTCTCGGGCGACAAGCTGCGGCAGCGCCTGCAGGTGCCAAAGGTGCACCTGCGGACGGTTCCCCTCCGCCTGCCGCGGACCGTGTGCCGCAACGAGGCGTGCGTGGAGTGGCGCGACGACGGCACGGGCGTGCTCGTGCGCGTGTACAAGAAGCCGTGCCACGACCCCTGCTACCTCGACAACGTCGAGGTGGACCGCGTCAACTGCCCGGAGCTGTTGGGCTGCGCTGCTTTTCACCACCATAAACGTAGCACCAACATCTGTCAGCAGACAGCATGCGGCCATAGTTGGCAGGAACATTTGCACATCTACTTTGAGCTGGAGGTACGTGTTGTTGTTGTTGTTGTTCTCGCAAATCCGGGATACGGCTATGCTTGCTACATAGAGGCACGGGAAAACTGACCCCTTGGCTACATACAGGAATACACGGCTCTGGTGACGGACACAGAGGCGCAGCGGCTCTTTGAGCAAAACGAGAGCGACATTCTGGTGAAGCAAACGGCGATCCACGATCTTGAGCAGCTCGTGGACGAGTACAAGCTGGAGCACACAGAGATCCAGGAGGCCGCCGCGCGGTTCGGTGTCTTTTTGAAGCACCACTCCATCACGCCCTTCAACGACGCGACGCTCGAATACCTCGACATGTTGATCCAAGAGGAGGAGCAAAAGGCGCGCGTGTCCCGCGACGAGGCCAAGGTCAAGCGCCTGCGCGAGGACAAGGTGGCCCACATCGAGCTCGTGGCGACGCTCGAGAAAAGCATGACCGGCAATGGCAACGGCAACAACACGATGTTGGACGAGGCGGGCGTGGAAGGCGTGGTGCGCACGCTCTACAGCTTGACGCATTTTGGGGAGATGCTCCACGACGTCAAGAACGGCGTCACGGCCGCACACCAGGCCACGTACCGAGAGCGCCCGGTCAAGGTCAAGGGGCGAAATTACCCCAGCCAGATGACCAGCTTGCAGAAGTCGGCGACCAGCGCGCGCCAGGAGAGCCGCACGCAAACGGGGCCTCGCGGCAGTGGTGCCGGCTACCGCAACCAGGAGGGTGGGCGAGGCATCTGGGGCGTGTCACGGACGTTGATGAGCAAGTTTGTGCCAGGCATGGCATCGGAGCCCCGGGGAGGAAGAAAGACACCCTAGAGCGGGTAAGGGTACTGATAGAGAAAGGAAAAAAAAAAAGAAAACAAGACAGGTTTTCGAGGATGCTTATCTATGTTACTGCTTTATTTTGTTTCGGAACCACAACTCTAACTATGCTGACTTCAATGCAATGAACTGAAAAATGATGATGCTATCGTCTAAGAACAGATCCAAAAGTCTATATGGAAACCAAGGCCTTTCTATCACAACACCCGGCGTAGGACCCCCTTCCTCTCAGTCCATCGACAACGAGTTTTTACGACAACAACCCTGGTCGTTCAGGCTTTCCCTGCCGAATCCAGAAACCCCTTCATAACCCGTGCGATGGAGTTTGCGTAGATCTCCACGGCCTTCATTTTGAGAACGGTCAGCTCCAGCTTGCCGGCGTTTTCCGCCACAAACTTCGTATACTCGTCCCGGACCGTCCGGTTGAGGTTGATCTTGGAAATGCCCGCCTTGCGTGACTCCACAAAAAGCTCGTCGGACACTGGATGCGTGCCGTGGAGCACCAGGGGCACTTCAGGGACTGCGTCATGCACGCTCTTGAGCCTGCCATGGTCGGTTAGAAAAAAAAAGAGAAAAAAAAATAAAAATAAAAATGTAACCCTGCCGAAATTAGAGGACGGTCCCACTCAACCGACTTACAAGGGCAGCCTCCAGGCTTGTGCTGCTCCGCCGGGCCCGTACCCGCCGTGAATGTTGCCAAACGACGGCGCCAGGAACTGCACCCCGGTTTCCTCGATGAATTGCCGTGCCGTGCCGGCTTCGGTGAAGATGGTCTGCGCGTCCACCGTCGGCAGACCGTCCTCGCCGCCCTCGATGCGGCCCATCTCGGCCTCGACGGTCATGCCCTTGCTGTTGGCGATGCCCACGATGCGCTTGCACTGGGCAATGTTCTCGGCGGGGTCCTGGATGGACGCGTCGATCATGATCGAGTCGAAGGGGTAGTCAAGCGCCGCTGCAACGTCGCTGGGTTCGATGCAGTGGTCGAGATGCACGGCGATGGGGACTTTGGCCGCATGCGCCGCGTCCACGACGTATTTCACAAACGGCAGGCCCTGGAACTTCATGGTCCAGGGGAACAGCTGGATGATCGCAGGCGATCGGCAGGCCTCGGCGGCCCGAATGACGGCAATGACACCATCCTCGTTGTAGCTGTACAAGGAAATATCCGTAAGCCTTTGTTTTTGGTTTTTTTTTTTTGTGTTTTTTTTTCTTCTCTTGTGAATCTTTTCATCGACCGACCTCACGTACTCCGTGCTCGTACCCGTACTCCTCCCATACAAAATATCTTACCAGTTGAAGGCTCCGACGGCATAATTGCCTTTCCGGGCTGCTTCCAGGATCTGAAAGGTCAGGTTGTTCTGAGGAAAGGCCGCCATCGTTTATTACCCCGTTTTCCTATTATTGTTGCAGCGATTCCGTCGTAATAATAATAATAATACTGACTTCCTTCATAACAACAGAAAATTGTTGCGCACAGGTTGCGAGGTACGAAAGTACTTCGTGTCGCCCCCCTAATTTAGGGGCTCCGGAGAAAAGCCGACGTCCGATGCACCAACCGAAAGGTGGTATAAGTGGGTACGGGGGGGAGGTTCTTGCGGGGTCAATGCCGAGGAGTTATGGGGTGCCGTGTCATATATATCGGCCGATTGCCGTCTTGTCTGAAAAATTCCCCATCCCGTCCCCGAAGAAAGCCGTAACTGTGCAGAAACGTGCTGACAACCGCCCCCCCGAACGAAAACGCATGCAGCCGCTTATCCAGCTATTGACGCCTGCAGACTAGAACATGTCCACGGAGAAACCACAGCCGACCGGACGAAAGAAGGGCACGGCTTGCGTCCGTTGCCGAAACCAAAAGGTCCGGTGTGACGACTCCCAGCCAGCGTGCAAAAACTGCTGTAAAGCGGGCCAGCCTTGTGTGCGGCTCGGCCACGCTGCCGACCAGGAGACCGTTGCCTACATCCAGCAGCTCGAGGCACGTGTCTGGCTGCTCGAGGACACCCTCCGGCGCACGACACCCCAGCAGGATGCCGCCACCGTCGCCGCCGCCGCCGCTGCTGCTGGCGGCGGCATCGGTGCTGGGCCGGCTGGCCCCCCAGCCTCGACCCTGACGACGACCACCGACCCGATCGTCGGTCAACCGGCGGTTCCGGATCCCACCAACGGCGGCCTCGCCGGCCCCACTACGTGGACCAACAACTCCCCGACCCCCTACGACCCGCGTATCCTCGACGCGAACCACCAACACCACCACGAACAACACACGCCGCATGGCAAGACAACAACAACGCCCGGCAGCACGGGCGCCGCCTCCACGAGCCAGATCAAGCCGTCCGAGCCGCTGGCCCACGAAGTCGGTCTGTTGTCGCTCGCCAACTCCAACGAACCCAAGTATCTCGGACCCTCGTCGGGCGTGCCGTTTGCCCGGTTGATCCTTTCCGCCATTCCGCAGTCGCAGGGGTTGCCCTCCAGTTTTGCCACGCCGGGCGGCAGCTCCTCGAGTCCACACCACCCACGCCCCGAACCCTTCCCGCAGGACTGGGTCTTTGACGTCGACCTGAAAAACTTTGTCGACGCCTACTTTGATACGTACCAGCCGTTGTACCCTTTCCTGGACGAGGACACCATCCTCGCACGCCTCAATGCCACCTTTTCACAAAAACCCTCCGATCCCCACGCCCTCCCTACGCCGCGGCTCGCCGACTTTACCAAGGCGCTGTCGCCTGTCCACTGCGGCCAGATTTTGCTGGTCATCGCGCTCGGCGCGCGCACCTTGGAGCCGCGGCTGTCGCTCGATTTTTCGTCGGAGCGGTACCTCGCCACGGCCATGGCCGGCATCGACAACCTGCTGTTGCACGACAGCATGGACGGGCTGCAGATTATGCTTCTCCTGACGCTGTGCAGCCTGTGCTTCATCGACGGACCGAATGCGTGGTTTTTGACCTCCAACATCATCGCGGCCTCGCTCGACCTGGGCCTGCAGCGGAAGCTGGTCGACGTGCCGTCGAGCAAGAACATCCACGCCGACGCCTTGCAGACGTACAAGAACGTCCGCCGTGGCATCTTCTGGTCGGCGTATTCGCTGGAGCGGACGCTGGCGGTGGTCCTCGGCCGGCCGCTGACGCTGCGCGACGAGGCCGTGGACATTGAGTTCCCCGGCGCGGAAGACCTGTTTCCGCGCGACGAGGCGGCGGCGGTGGCCGCCGTCGCCAACGGCAACAACGCCGACGCCGAGCCGCAGCCGGCATCCCAGGCGCAGCCGCACCCCGCAAAGCGGCGGCGCGTGGTTTCGTCGCCGTACACCACGGCGTACTACTCGTTCCGCCTCGACCAGCTCGCCGCCGAGATGAAGCTCATGCTCTACCGCGTGGTGAACAAACCGGGCTACTTCCCGTGGCTCGCCGTCACGGCCGAGTGGCAAAAGGACGCCCACGGCCGGTGCGAGGCGTTGCTGCACGACATGCTGCGCGACCTCAAGTGGCGCACGCGCAGCGTCGCCGACGGCACGCTGCAGAACCTCGAGATCAAGTACCACCAGTGCGTCATGCTGCTGCACCGGCCGTCGCCGGCGACGCCGCGGCCGGGCCTCGCGTCGTGGAAAATCTGCTACACGAGCGCCGTCAAGACAGTGCTGATCGCCGCGGAGCTGAACCGCTTCTCCAAGCTGAACAACAGCTGGCTCACGGCCCACAACATTTTCATCAGCGGCATCACCTTTCTGTACTGCCTCTGGACGAAGCCCGAGATCAAGAGCGAGACGTCCCTGCAGGCGCTGGAGAGCAACGCGGCCGCGTGCACGGGTCTGCTGCAGTTCCTCGGCAAGACCTGGAGCGTGGCGGCCGACGCGCTGGTCCGCTTCGACCGCCTTGCGCAGCTGACCATCAGCGCGTGGCGGTCGAGCCTGCACGAGCCCAACAGCGCCGAGGTCGCCGCGAGCCATTCCCTGCTCAACATGCAGCGCCCCCCCGACTGGCCCGCGTCGCCATCGGCGCAAATCGCGGGGCCCATCGAGTTCATTGGTGGCGAGAACAACGAGGACGTGTTCAACTCGCAATTCTTTCAAAACGAACTGGGCGACATGAGCGGGTGGTTTGACCTCGATTGGATGATGAGCACAGAGCGGCTGGAACTGCCAGACTACGACCCGTCACAAGTTTTGCAATCGGGGATCTAGGTTTGGTTGGGGGTCTAAATGGTGCGTGTCTTTGTTAGCCTGGCCGTTGTCAATGTTCGAGTAAAAACATTTATGAAATATAAAACGATGTATGTGTGCACATCGTCTCCTTAAGTCCTCGGGTCGTACTCCGCCATGTGGTAACTGTGAATAATACCGCAAAACTACAAGCATCTTTGCAGGCGCCTTTGTCCTTTACGATGTCGGCGGCTATGAAATAAATTACTGTCTTTGCTGCTGATGTTTGGTGAGGCAATTTCTGTGCAGCTGCGGAGCCTTCCAGTCTCGGGGTAAACAGATCAAAATTTCAAACGAATCTAACCCTAATTCGAGCAAGACATACAGACCAAGATCTACGAAACAGGCTCAAATGACTTCTCAATGCTGCTGATTCCGCGAGCCCAGCGGCTATTCTGCACTGACGCGGTCACACTTCCGTTGAAATAGGGTAGTGAGTTCCTGCTCGCCGTCTTAAGAGCATGACGAGATGCAGTAACGTAAACTATCGTCTGATTATCCATTTTGACGGTACGAACCCGTGTGCTTGAGACTAAGAACTACCTTGGCCACGGGAGAGAAACACAATATTGCTTTATACGACGCCCTGACTGACGGCTTTTTGCCGAATAATGGCTTAAACCGCACATCTTCTGCTAGGACGTCAAGCAAGATATACAAATATTTAACTTGTATATAATCTTACGATGACGCCAATATGACTTGCGTTTCTAGCGTGTGGACGAGATGATGTCCTGTTGCAACAAGCCAGGGAGGAGAGCTTTCGATAACAGAGCGCCGCCACAGAAGCTCAGACGTGCAAAAAACATTTCTGTAAGTGCAAAAACCGTTACAATGGCGACGTTGCGCTGCGGACTCTATTGCTGTTGCAAAAACACTATTGGAGAGAGCAAGAGCGGCAATAAATGGATACCTCATATTGGACCGCGTTTTCAAACTACATGATCCCTTTCCACAAACGAGGTATGTGTATCCATGAATTTCGCCTCTCCTGAGTACACCGTCTTCGTCACAAGTTTGACACCATGACATAGACCTTCACGCCAACAAGTTTACATGACCCACAGAGAGCGAATGAAAGGCGAAACCACGCGATGGGGACAGACGAGACAATGAGGCGGAATACGGCAGACAATGCCCTGGCGTAAATCGAGTCTCGTCCTATTCCGAAGCTCGCGTACTAACGGCATACACCGGTCGTCTTGACATCAGCACGGTTGCGGACAAGCGATCGCTGCGCCTCCTCGCCGAGAACAAGCTCGCCTGAAGTCCTTGGGACAATCCCGCGCCTGTTCACAGTCGAGGGTTTCCGCCGACAAAGTGTGCTAGCAGGCACACTGTTATAGTTTGTTATATCTTCGTTGTAACAGCTGCCAAACCGACGCCCGTTACTTCGCAGTTCAAACAGTCTGTCCACTGACACCTAGGAGCAACCATCTCGCCAATTTATCATGTCCTGACTATGTCAAAGAGATTGCTGATGACCCGGACATACGGAAACCGGATATCCAGTTCTCACCGAAATATCTTAGATCCGAAATATGTGCAGCACACACATCTGCGTCTGACAACAGCAGTCTGTGTTCATGGCCATGACGGTCACGAGACGGGCTCTTCAGGTAATTGTCGTCTCCCCCTCGCGGACGCAGCAGCTTGTGACTGCTACGCGATAAAACATCAAGACAACACACAGCTTTCACAAAACTTGAGGACATCAATTGCTTGCCAACCAAAATGAGCGTACCTGCTTGCAGCGACGAGTGGTCTACTGCCGGGCCAGAAAAGTTTGTGTCCCAGTTCTTGTTGCCTAAGTTCACGGTGACGAGCTTGTGATATTCACTAAGCAACGCTCGACCGAATTAATCGGTAAAAAAAAAAAAAAAAACAGAAAAAAAACAGAAAAAATAAAACAAACGACTACAAGCTTCTGACAACACCAATCAACTCGTCTTCAAACTCATACGCTGTAGGTGTTGTTCGAAGATATCGTCAAAACTGGTCGAGTGGGTCCTGGGGTTATTTTTTTCGCCCTATTTTAACCACTAATACCCCGTGTCTCCTCCATAAAAACCGTAAAAGGGGGTGGCAAGACGGGGTGCATTAGTGATGATAAAGCGGGCCTCATTGGCTTCACCTCACACTGAAAACAGGAAAAAAAAAGAAACTACCGGAGTAAATATTGATTTCGTGCTGGACGAAGCCGGTATCATCGGACGAATCCCGGGTCCATTGGCCGCCCTAACCGGTTTGCCTTTTTAAAGAAGGCTCGGTTCTCGTACACCGTTTCTCATCGTCCTTCCTTTGCCTAGACATTCATTGTGAGCTACGCATCGTGCAGGAAGACGATACAGAACTGCCGAGTTACTTGCATACAAACGCGTGCCACAAAATCCCGGCAGAAACAAACCCGCTCGATCACGGTTCACCGCTCACAAAAAAAAAAAAAATCAAGATGACGATCGTTCACATGGGTAAGGCAGGAGGAAAATATCGGGACCTGAAAAAAAAAATTATATACTAACTTATATTCTCTTTTTTGTCTTTCCTCTCTCTTTCAGTTATGTTTAAGTTCCGGCCGGAAGTCACCCAGGAGCACAAAGACACGTTCGTCCGCGAGCTGAAGAAGCTCAAGAACCTGTCGTGTGTCAAAGACGGCCGGCTGCTCGTAGGCGGGCCGTCTGTCACCGACCCGATCGAACGGAGCAAGGGGTTTGAATATGCATTGCTGAGCTTCCACGAGAACCGCGCCGCACTCGATGCGTACCAGGCAAGCAAGGAGCACCACTGGTAAGCGCATTTTCCGTAAATCAGGCGTTATAACGTGTGCCAAACCGTGCAAGATGCCTAACGAACTTGTATTCACTCAATGTAGGGTAACCCAGACGTACATGTTCCCCTTCAAAGAGGACCTGTGCCGGTTCGATTTCGAGGTGGCCAACGAGGACGAGTACATGTGCATTTTCGACTCCCTGGCAAAGGCCAACGGCATACAGACGCCCAGCGACAGCAGCTGAGTGGTCTGTTGTGAGGGAAACATGAGAACATACGAGTCAGGCATACATAGACAGCAGAGCAGATTGCATGTCAAACGACCCGCCAGTAATGCAGTGCATTTAGATAGCGATTTTGTCTTTGTCGGTCTTTTTGCTCGCACGACCAGATTTTGACGAGCAGAAATTAGTACATTGGAAAGCAAAAAAACAGCCATAAAATGAACATGATAGAAACTTGAACCCAGGAAAAACTCGGGAGAAAAGTGTCATGAAAATTATCTCTGAACCATTTTTTTAAGAGCATCTACAACAGGTCGTATTATCGTAAATTGCAATAAAATATTCGAGCGAGGTTTCTCGAAGTGTAGACCGGCAAAGCCGTAGAGAATCCTGAACATTGGATAGAGCATCCACGACCGCATCTACTCTGAGGTTTGACGCCGCTGAGATCTTACGCGAACGTGTTCGTAATACTTGTCGATGTGATTCGCTACCGACAAAGTCGACGACGTCGTTTGCTTTTGTAGCCGGTGAAAAAGCTCCCACGTGCTGCCCCTGCCGGGATGCATCGACAGCACGCTGAAACTGCTGCACGATCCGAACCAACGTACGGAGTACGATTTGGTGTGATGTTCGCTACGGGCTAATACATACGGAGGACTCCGTACCCTGTGAGCTTACTTGCAGGTCAAGGTGTCTACGGGGGGATTCAGCGGTAGCGTAACAGCAAGGTCCCATGTCGCGGTCGCGCGAAATGCCTCGTATTCGAATTTGGAAAATGATGCCCAGGCCAGGGATACAATCGCTTTGTCTTACAGAGAATGATTTGTGACACATGCATGCTGTCAGCTACAAGTACGAATTACTACCCTCGTTGCATATCCCGAGGGACCCCGGGCTTGTTCCTGGCTGAAGATTGGCTAAAGATTAGGGGTAGGGTCACAAACCAGCAGCCCCGTTACGACGAGTCGCTCCCTTGAACATCGGGATAACACCGATGCAAGTACGACGCAAGCACTTGTCCCGGCGAGGAGAAGATTGTTGTGGGATTGAAAAGGCCTGTGAAAATGTTACAACGCGAAAATGTCACCCGACCTGTTAGAGGACAGGCGTCCATGGAAAATGGGTTTTGAAGCGGTTTGGCCCTTTCTTGCATTCGATGCATCCCCATCGAAAATGGCTTCAAGCTGCATCTACAAGGAAACGAAAAACGGAGGGTTACATCTCACATCTTGGCGTCCTTTTCTCCTGCACTGTTAGAAATGCAGCAAGATAGGGAACGTGTCGATGCACTTTCTTGTCCTCCTCCGTGATATGAAATATGTGTGGATACGGGTTATCAACATCAGGACGAATAGCTTACACGCTCGGAGCGGAGTAATAGAAAACTTCGGGCCAAGACCATCTACAGCAACATATCGACGGAAATCGGCATGCTGGGGTGGCCTCACGTCGATCGTTCCCCCGAGTCCTGGCGCCAGCCAAGTTCTTTATTTTCGACGAAAGAAAATCGAAACGAGCGCTAGAACCTGGCTTTCCGGCAAAATTCCGTCGTTTTCTATCAATCGAACGACGAAGATACTCTAGCCACGATGGTACGAGGCAGGCTGTTGCAAAAAAACCATCCGCAGCACACCTCATGGTCTGCTGACCAAGTGCTTGTGAGAGAAAGCGGATGCAATCATCCGCAACGTGACGGTACTCAGTCATGCCCAACGCATCCTGCAGTGAAAAACCACCTGCAGAAATCGCCAAAAAATCCTACGCACGTTATTTTGTGACTTTCGTCTACCAAGATCATCATCCAGCATTTGCTAGAAGGCCCCGTATATTTTTTTGACAAAAGAAGTCATATTCTTCAGAACTCCCTAAAGCTCAAATGGAAACCAGAAAAAATCAAATCAACCCACATTCGCTCAGGAGCAGATCCACTTCGATTACGCATGCCAGCACTCGTATGCAAAGGCAATGCAACGGGCTCAAGAGAACGCGTCCGTACTAAGCCCGGAACCCCATCTGCCAGAAAATCGTCGTCTAGCGCTGCAAAGGCTGTTCCGGTGACAACCCGGCGACACTAAGCCTCTCATTTCGGTTTTTCTCCGACCACGTTCGACTAGCCTGCGCGGGGCCCCGCACGGGGCAAGTTTTGTAGCATTCTTGCTTTTGCGAAGTTTGCAGCGACCAAGGGGGCTGCCTCTTGAGAATGTTGGGTGGTCCTACTCTGTATTATTGTTATTATTTTTATTTTTATTCTTAATGTTATCTTGAAAACGGCGAGTATTTATAAAGCTGTCGCCGTCGACACCACGTTCTCCCCGCGACTAGAAAGTTGCGGAGTTCCATCACGCATCCCTCTCTTTCATCTTTTTTTTTTCGGTTTCCATCCCCAGAGCCTGGTGTGATCCATTCTTTCGCTTAAGCCTACCGCCAAGCATGGCCGCCCCGAAGGAGACAATGGAGGTCGAGCAGCAAGAGGCGGAAGTCCGCTCCGCCGCGGACGTCGACATGAAGCCCGTGCCGGAGAACCGACTGGCCATGGCCCACGCCATGTCGGAAGAAGAGTTTCTTGACGCAGAAAAGCGGTTGAAGCGGAAGCTCGACTTTCGCCTGTTAGTGCCTCTGTGGCTCATGTACATCATGAACTTTCTCGACCGGGTATGTAGCTCGTCCTTCGCTCTCAGTTGCTAAAGCGTACGTCAAAATTGTGGTATGCTAACAGTCCCCTTTTTCTTTTCGATATACAGAACAACATCGCTGCCGCTAAGGTGGCCGGTCTGTCGACCTCGTTGCACCTCACGTCGGCGCAATACTCTACTGCCGTTGCCATCCTGTTCGTCAGCTACGTTCTCGCGCAGATCCCGTCCAACGTTTTCTTGGTGCACCTCCGTCCTTCGCTCTACCTGCCCGCCTGCATGGCCATCTGGGGCATGATGTCTGCTTTGACCGGTGTCGTCCACAACTTTACGGGCCTGGTTATGATTCGTTTTTTCCTTGGTTTTGTCGAAACTGCCTTTTTCCGTGAGTTCCTCCGTTTTTACATTTACCTATCTGAAACAACCCGAAACAAAAGGGATGACTGACCGTGGACTATTTTTTTTTTTTTTTTTTTTTTAAAAGATATTCTGCATCTCGTCATGGTACACGCGGAGAGAGATGGGTCTGCGGAGCGCGTTGCTGTTTACTGGTACCCAGATCGGCAGTGCGTTCTCGGGTCTCATCGGCGCGGGCATCAAGTCCGGCCTTGAAGGCGCGCGCGGCCTGGAATCCTGGCGCTGGCTCTTCATCATCGAGGGCTCCATCACCGTGTTCATCGCTCTGGTCTCCATCATCATTCTGCCCGACTGGCCGACGACGACGTGGTGGCTCACGCCTACGGAACGGGCTGTGGGGGAGTGGCGCATCATCAAAGATGCCGGCCAGGTCGACGAGGACGGCGAGAAATGGACCTACGGCTTCAAGCTGGCCATGACCGACTGGCGCGTCTATGTCTTTGCCGTCATGTTCTTCTGCCTCCAGGTGGCCTCCGCCACGCAGAACTTCTTCCCCTCTGTGGTGCAGACGCTGGGCTACGACGCCGTCGACACCCTGTTGCTGACCGTGCCGCCGTATGCCCTGGCTCTGATCATCTCCGTGTCCAACAACTGGTCCGCTGATCGCCATGGCCACTCGTCGCTCCACGTTATGTGGCCCATGGCCCTCGCTATTCTCGGCTTCGCGATTGCTGCCGGCACCACAAAGACGGGCCCGCGGTACTTTGCCATGATGATTATGATCGGCGGCGGCCACGGTGCCAACTCGGTCCTGCTGGCGTGGACGCAAAAGACCATCATTCGGCCCCGGATCAAGCGTGCCTCTGCCATTGCCTTTGTCAACGCGGCCGGAACGCTGTCTCAGGTATGTATTTTATTTAAGTGTGGTGTTCGCCTTTCTACATCCATGCAATTATATATCTCATACTAACGCCCGATTTTCACAGACCTGGACGTCGTATCTCTACCCGGATTCGGCCAAGCCGCGTTACGTGCTCGCCATGTCCATGAACTGCGGCTTTGCTCTCGGCTGCATGGGTCTTGCTTTCTTTATGCGTTTGGTGCTTCAGCGTGCCAACAAGCGGCTCGACGCGGGCGAGAACATCAACAGTGTCATGGTCGGCCAGGCCCAGGCCGAAGTGGAGGGCATCTCGGCCGAGGAGAGAGAAGCGCGCAAGGCGGCTTTCCGTTACATTACCTAGATCGGTGTTCGAATTGTCTTCCTGTACCAAAAAAATGTTGTTCATTGGGTGGTTTTGTGCTCCGTGGGTTGTGCTCGGCGGCTTTGCGTAGCAAAATTGCCGAATTGATTATTGGATTCCTGTTGGCGTTCTCCTGTCATGTACTGCATTGTGTATGAAAAAGTGTTGCCTTTTGAGCTTTAGACCAAGTGAAGAGGGGGTGACGTAGAGCTCGCGCAAGAATGTACACATGGAAACAAGTTCCAAATCAAAAGACCAAATCAAAAGACCGTTCCAAATGGTCTAAAATGCGCAAAACTCATGTAGACATGTTGATAACCCAGTATTTCGATTTCGACATTTTTTTGTGAATAAAATGAGCTTACCTTTCAAAAACGAGCGCACCTTACCATAAAAAATCAAAGTCAGCAACCATCCATGACCCCAGGTTTTCCGCAAACTCAAATAACTCTATTCCATTGCTGAGGCCGACAAACGGGTTGGCCGGGGGTGCCGCGGGCATGCCGGGTTGCAGTTCGGCCGAAAAGGGCGGCTCCGTGTTCAATTGGTATGGTGTGAGCTGGACGTCGGCCGCGGGCGTCGGGGCCGGGGTCGTTCCATGGGCTGGCGCCTGCTCGAGAACGCTGGTGCTAGTTTGCGTCTGCGAAACAGCAGCAAAATAGCTGGCTTTGACTGCGTCCCAACGTGTAAGGAAGGTTCTGTACCAGTTGTTTGCCGTTCTCGAGGAAGCCACCGCGGAACAGAGACGCCGGGCGCGAACCGACACGGCGTCAATGTACGCGTCGAGCTTGATGATTGAGCGCGCCATATTGATGTTCCACCCGGCCGTCTGAGTCGACATAGACATTGCAGCCGCCAACAAAATCAAGTAGCCCAGTAGTGCCCAGTGCGTCGTTGGCAAGCTGGGCATCTGGTCCTCCGGAATCGCCAAGAACGTGTCGAAAAAAGTCTTTGTGCTTTCCAGGGCGGCAACAACCACGCGGATGCGGTAGACGGACGTCTCCGCGCTCCGGGACATGCCGGACAGACTCACTTCCCGCATAAAGGCCTCGAACAGCCACGGCCACAAGCGGTGGCAGGCTGCCAATGTTGTCAGCCGGACGGACAGGTTCAAAAAGGAGGGAAGAGACTGTGACGTCGTATCTTCAGACCGGAAAAAGCAGTGGGGTGGGTTACGCACGATCGTTTTTCATAGACGGCGATAGGCGCGACCGCCAGTCATCTAGTTTCGCAGAAAAGGCATCGAGGTAGATCTGAATCTGTTGGTCGTCCATGTACTGGGCGCGATGGGTCTCGGCGTAGTTGAACAGTGTGTAGATCTTCTCGGCCTCGTGCGTGATTTCGAGATACGAGAGAATATCCACATCGGACGGAACGTCTTTGATGGCCGCCAGGGATTTTGCACACGTGTACAAGTAGTCGTTGTACGGCATTGGGCTGACCTTGCGCGAGACGATGGAGTACCTGGTTGTAGAGCACACAGACGTAAGCCCTCAATATGCATGGAAAAGACACACGACGAGAACGGATCCCTTCTCACCAAGTTGCAATGTGGTAGCAGCCCAGATATGCACGGCGGGCTTCTAAACTCCAGAACTCCATGTCGACCACGGCCAGGCCCTGCGGCACATCCCTGACGTTCTCCAAGTTCAGCCGTTGGTGTCTGCCCTTGCCGGGCCGTCGTGTGATGCCATAATCCACCGCCAGAGATATAGCAATGGCCATGAGCTTGTACGCTTGCTGTGTTTCGGCGGACATGTGCAGATGGATCCTAAGTATGCCCACTGGCATTAACAAGGGTGTCCATTTCCGGCGAGACACGTCTTCAAATTGCATGTCTTGACGTACCAGCCGAGATACACCAGAAGACCTTTTAGTAAGTCTAGGCTGCGGTCACCCTGCATAATGAGTTTGTTGCTAAACGTCGTGAGAAACCGTTGATGTACGGCATCAAACTCGGGCCCTCCTTTCCACGATGCTGTGACGAGAATTGCGAGTAGAAACATCGGACTGGTTCGACGCAGGCTGTCAAAAGTTGCGTCTCCCGGTAAAATAACAAAAGGAAAATGCTTTGCGAACTGCTTCCGGTAGTTGACAACAAGCAACTGTGCCCGTTCCTCCGGGATGGCACCATGGAGAGCATCATCCAGGGGGGCCGTCTTAGGCGAGTTTGTAGAAGCATCCACGTTTTGTGAGGCCTCCTGGCCTGCAGGTAAGGAGGGAGTTGGTCCCTGCCCAGGACTGGGCAACAATGATTTGACTCGATCAACATCGCGCTCAAGCTGTGCGATTCTCACTTCGTGCACTGCCGTTCAACGTCAATACTGTGTCTCGCTGAACTACGAACGGGCAGGAAAGGTGTGCTGTTACCCTTTTTCCTACGCCGGCGAGGGCGCGATTCGGGGATGACGCATTTCAGCTTCCTCTGGATGCATCTTTTTTCATAAAAAAAGGAGAAGAAAAAACAGCCGTCAGTCATTCGTGGGAAAGCTTTTATAAAACCACCGCAATGATGCTGCGCGCTTCGGCAGTCAAAGCATAAATCTCGGAAGTTCCGCTCACCTTCTGCAAGCCCACGGGGGACCGTCGCTCATCAGACATCGAAGCTTCTTCTCTTTGCATGCTACACATGCCCGCGTCAGATAGGGGAGCCGTTCTTCGGTCATTCTGTTTGGCTATTATTTGGAAGAAAAAAAAATTGAACTCTTTTTCTTTTTTTTTTTTCGGTAGTATCTTCTTTTCCTCTGATATCGTTTCGTTGAAACTTTTCCGGGGGAAATAAGAGCGAAATCTCCTACTTTTCTCCAAAAAGTCTTAGCGTCCCAACTTTAAATGGCAAGCCGGAGGTTCCGAAGTGGCGAGGGCCGAGGCCAAAAACTTGGCTACCCGTCGATCTACTGCAGCATTGGTTGTCTACAATCTACAGCCTTGTCATAGCGCGGCTTAACGGGCAGCTATTCTCTTAGAAATCTACTTTCACTTCCTAACGTAAATGCCCCCTTCTTAGGAAATAGCTGATTCGAAACCGGTAGCTGGGTAAGATTAGCACTACCATGCTCTCTTTGGGGATGCCTCGGAGGTTCCGAACACTTCAGAGGAACCATTCCTGGTTTGGGGGACCATCTGCCCAAAAATGTATTCGATTCAAGGTTTTGTCCCGCACCAAAAGCAGATTTTTGCCATGTGCGTTTCTCTTTGGCTCGGGATGAGTTTTGAAAAGGTCGGGGGAACCCGGATTGCTGAAATTCTAGATGTAACGAGGAAATAGATATGACGTACAGATTCAAGACGGACATGTTCCAAAATTTTGGTCATCCGTCCGTAAATTTGAAAGGCCAACCAAGACAGAAATGGTAGTTTCTGTTAGATATTAGGCTAAGCGACCATCGTCCATCCCGGAAAACGGAGACGATCAACTACTCGGAGAAAATGCAAAACTTTCAATCTCGCCCTCCTTGGTTCTGCAAGAAGAGCCCTAGGCCTTCATCAACCAACTGAAATCCCACCAACCTTACGAAGTGCGGGAGGTCATGACCGCCGATGGCCAGCTCAAAGAATAGAAGATTGTTCTTTTTACCAGAGACAACCTCGGAACCCAAAAACTGGTCGAAGGCACGGAGATCGCTCATCACCATAACGTTGAGCTTTGTGTGCTTTTAGGCGGATTTTTTTTTCTTAATACCTGACGCTTCCCTCTACCAATTACCACATTCTGAACCCTCGGTGGTTATCAAGCCTGATAGCGGTCATCGCTCTCGCTTGCTGCTCTATTCTTTTTTTCTTTCACAGATACAGTGCGGCTATCCGGGAGTGTTCTATATATGACTACTCAGAGGCAAGTCTGTCATCGTCTCACGGGGGTGGAATAACAAAACGAGGCATCCTTGACAGCGAGCTTGTCCCCGGCAACTAGGCTTTTGCCGATATTCTATTCGTTTCCTATCAGTTCTCTGCCAAAGCCGGACCGTATAAAACATATTAGTGACATAAAAAAGTTGTAAAATCAATTTGAAAGTATATTTGTTTTCTCATGGGCCCACTCTTAAACCAGGTAGCTGGGTCTTTCGTCCCAAACTCGCTTTCTGCCGGGCTCGGATCATCGCCGGTGCTGCATGTTCTACGTCGAAAGGGGCTAATCTACTGCGAGCATGCATGAAGACACAGCCTAAAAGAACATCACAAACATATCTAACCAAGGCCACGTGAAAATTGTACGAGGCTAAAATTTGCCGACTGGGAATGCGTCAATTCGCTACTACATACGGGAAGCATTGTAGAGTTTCTAAGGTAACCGCACCAGAAAAAAAGAAATGCCTACTAGCTAGTGATGGCCGCTGATGGTAGATCGGGCAAGCCCCGTAAGACGGGCGGAAGCCGATGGCCGCTGTGCTTTGATACGTTTTGATAAGTATGATAAGCTGCTTTTAGCGTAAGTGTTTAACGGCCGTCTTGCGCCAAACTTCAGGTCATTAAACATACGACCACGGACCATTCCCAGCTGCCACAACAACGACAACAACAACAACAAAAGAACTGCAATCTATTCTACAAAATGGCTACCGCACAAGCAAGCGAATCAAAGAAGCTGTACGTCGACGCCGCGGCGGCGCGGACGTTTGCGGAAGCCGTCCTCAAGGGCAACGGCGTGCCCGAGGAGAACGCCGCCATTGTCGCGCGGTGTCTCGTCGCGGCGGACCTCCGCGGCGTCGACACGCACGGCATCAACCGCATTCCGTCGTACATGGCGCGCATCCGCGAAAAGGTGCTCGAACCGGCCGTGACGCCCGAGATCAAGCAGGTCACCCCGGCGGTGGCGCAGGTGGACGGGAAAAACGGGTTCGGGTTCGTCGCGGCGAACAAGGGCATGGCCAAGGCCATTGAGATGGCGCAGACGTTTGGCATCGGCATGGTCAGCATCAAGCACTCGAACCATTTCGGCATGAGCGCGTGGATCGTCCAGCAGGCGCTGGACGCCGGCATGATGAGCCTCGTCTTCACCAACTCCAGCTCGGCGATGCCCGTGTGGGGCAGCAAGCAGAAGCTCATTGGCGTGTCGCCCATGGCCTGCGGTGCCCCCGGCAAGGAGCGGCCGTTCATCCTGGACATGGCGCCGTCCGTGGCCGCCCGCGGCAAGGTGTACAAGGCGCTGCGGCGGGGCGAGCGCATCCCCGAGGGCTGGGCGCTGGACAAGGACGGCCACTCGACGACCGACCCGGCCAAGGCCCTCGAGGGCGTCATGCTGCCGGTTGGCGGCCCCAAGGGCAGCGCGCTCGCCATCATGATGGACGTGTTCTCTGGCGTGCTGTCGGGTTCGGCCTTTGCCGGCCACGTCGGCAACCCGCACGACCCCTCCAAGCCGGCCGATGTGGGCCATTTCCTCGTGGTGATCAAGCCCGACCTGTTCATGACCATGGACGAGTTCAAGGAGCGCATGGACTACCTCAGCACGAGAGTGACGGAGTCTGACAAGGCACCGGGGGTGGAGCGGATATACATGCCCGGCGAGATGGAGCAGCTGACCCAGGAAGACCGGCTGAAGACGGGCATTCCCTACGTGGAGGCAGAAATTGCGACACTGAACAAGGAGGCTGAACGTGTTGGCGCGGCTCCTATCGTTGTTAAGAGTGCGAACTAGATTGGTACATGAAAAAGAAGAAAAGTCGTTGTTCCTTGCTCTTGTTTTTGATGACGGGTTTAGTTGTATTTCTTAGACTGAAGTAGATATTATTCACGCCGAATTGCTTTTCAATCTAGAGATCCCACAAAAGAGTTGTCTAGGTTATGTACAGCTAATATAACAAATTCACGTTCGACTTGTTACCCGTCGGGGACGAGGTGTATTACACAACCGCCATTTGTGTACTCTTATTCAAAAACCAGTTTTAGTACCGTTTCGACACGGAAAGCAAGCCAGCGTTTTGTCCGATGACTTATGAGTAGCAACCTTCAATCAATCCATGAGCTAGTTTGACATATTGTCTACCAGAAAATCACATGTTGATTTTATACACGAGTCACGGTTCTTGTATCTTCCGGCCATTTCTACAAGTGTTCTGCTCACGGCTAGCTTGGTTTACGGGGTGACTCTTAGACAACCGCATGTCTGCCGCACTGAGAAGAACACAGAGTCTATCGTAAATTTCGGAATCGTCACGTCGGAGAAGTTGATATTCTGGGCGACCTCATAATTACAGGACCCGTTGGTCGAGGTATCGTGATCCGCCTCCGAACAAAACCCACAACATCAAAGGAGCTAACTCGTGGTGCGAAAATGGGTCTGTCGGCGGCATGCAACCGTTAGTCGGGTTTTTCCCGTAGCCCTAACTAGTCGTCTCCCAACGTGTATCCTCTTCTCGTTATTAAAGTCTTTGTTGCTGTTCCGGTAGAGGAGGAAGCATTCGGAGGATCAACCAAACAACCTTTTCCCCCTAAAATACCTTCAAGATGCCGATTCTGCACATGGGTAAGCGCTCCATCATTGAAACCAAAACGGTAAACCAACGCGCTAAGCATCATCTAGTTCTTTTCAAACTGAAGCCGGGGGTCACTGAAGACCAGCTGGCGGACTTGCGTAAAACCGGCGAAACGCTTGTTGGCCAGGTCCCAGGTATGGCGATGCTTAAGCGAGTTTTTCTTTTTTTTTTTTTTTTTTTTTTTGATCATCGTTGCGTCATGTAGGCCTTCAGTCGTGGCGACTGGGCGGCGTCCTGCCGAGCACCGCGCATCGGGCACAGGGCTTTGACATGGCCATTGTGACGGTCATGGACGACGAGGCGGCCGTGCTCGCGTACGGGCCGAACCCCTTGCACAAGGTTGTGCAGGCAAAGCGGCTAGAGATCTGCACCGATACCATCGTCTACGACATGCCCGTGGACGCGAGCCCTTTGTAGGAGTTTGGTAGACAGTGCCCCCCTAAGCTATAAGAGTTTAAGCAACTTGAAGGACAAGCACGTCTTCTCTGGGGTGGTCATACGGAGCATCAAAGATTGCACATCTAGTGTCTGCTATGTCTTCCATTTCAGAGGTGCTACAGTTTAGAATACGCAACATGAGCAAACAGCAGGCGAATGCACATCACGCTCCTCGTCAATATGTATCCAGTATCATTAGCTAGAAATGGAGTAGTACAAGAATGCAATCACGGCGCGAATAGCTTGCTGGGGTTCTCCACCATGAGCAAGTTCCATTCCTCGTCCGACAGCCACGACCGCAGGCTTTGGAGCCACGCGGCATCGTCAATGTCCAGGAAAGGCTGTTCCTTGAGGGCCTCCTCGCGGCTCCGCACCTTCATCAGCGGCGTGTGCGGCCAGTCGCTGCCCCAGAGGAGCTGTTTGTTGTTGGCGTCGAAAAAGGCCCGCACAAGAACCCGGGCGTCTTCGTAGCGCGGGCTCTGCTTGCTCACGCGGTACGGCGCGCTGAGTTTGACGAACAAGAGGCCGTCGCGCACCAGCCGCATGATGGCCGCGAACCCGGGCTGCTTGGTGGGATCCTGCTGGTGCTCGGGCGCCAGCATGCTCGGCGCTTTCAACAGGGCGAAGTGGTCGGTGATCAGCGGCCTGCCCGCCTGCGCCACCTGCTCGCGGATGAAGGGCTCCAGGACATCCCAGAACCCTGTCTGCGTGGTTGTCATGGTGAGGCTCCACGGCAACGAGAGGTCGGTGACCCGTTTGAGATGGGCCAGCAGCGCCTTCTTTTGCAGGTCCACATCCTCCATGGCGCCGTAGCGGTACAGGTTGACGCGCAGGCCCCGAACGCCGGCGGCGTGCAACGCCCGCAGCTCGTCGTCGGTAATCGACTCCGGGTCGATCACGCCGATGCTCGAGGGCGTGCTGTCGCCCAGGCCAGCGAGGAACGCCTTGAGGGAGGCTGCATCGCTGCCGTACGACAACCCCTGGGTCAGGACGGACTTTGTGAGACCCAAGCGCGCCTGAAACGCCTTGAAGGCCTCGATGGTGGCCGGCGGCGGCGTCAGATGCCGGTTCGGACTGTACGGAAATCGCTCCGCTATAGGATATACCAGTCAGCCGAGTGATTCGGGAACTAACAGTTTCTTCCTTTGTGGGGCGGAAATGCATTGTCCAGCTTACGGTCAAAAATATGATGATGAGTGTCCCAGCCTCCGTTCGGGAAGAGGGATTTGGGGTCGACTTCGGTGACAGATTTCGACGCCATTTTGGGGGTTTTCAATGTATGGACAAGGCCAAGCTACCTCATCTCGTGCCCTGGTGCACGTCGAATGTGTAGTGCATTTAACGTCTGTCGCGCCATCGTAATCCGGGCGTTTCCCGAAGTGGTTGTGGCTAGCTTGAGAGTGGAAGGACAGGCGCCGACGTAGGGCCAGGACAGACCGGAACCCCCATATTTCGACGTAAGAACCGCGGTCAAATCCCGATAAATTTGCATGTTCGACACACTGTCTGCAGTAGAAATGCATTTTCGAAATCCATGAATTCGCGAAGATATTTACAACCTACCTTGTCAAGGATCTGACCTATTTGGTGACGACGTGTTCTATGTTGTAGAACGGAATAATTCAGCGTAGAGCATACTTCAGATGTTTTCTGTTGTAGCCTTCTGAAAATATGGAAGAAAAAAGAGAAATTGAAGTTCCAATGTTGTCAACGACGCTTCATAATACCCCCGAAAACGAGGAGGGATGGCAGATTTGTGAAACGTGCAACCACTTGATGCCCCGGATCTTGAAGCCTCTACCACATCTTTGCATGTTCAAGTCAGCACCTACTCTTGCCAGTTTCCAATCCATATACGTATAGCCTGCCATATTGTTTGACAAGGTTATGTTTCGAGTTTGTCCTCTCGCCTTCCGCCAGACGCAACGCGAGTTTAGGACGACCCTGTCTTCGACGACTTAGTTACATATCATTAGATAATCACTGAATGACTTTAAATAATATTCTGCATCTGTGTATTCTACATCAGACTCTATGGGATCCTAAATCGAGCGTCTCGTGATACCTAGTTGCCGAAGTTCCGCGCCCCCTCTTCGTAACCGACCCAACGCCCCAGATAGTTGCGGGGTGCTAAGCCGAGGATGTCGATCACGGATGCAGCCCTCTAGGCTACAGAAGGGATGGTCCGGACAAGACTACCCCGTAAGGGGGCTGCCGCTAGACAACAAACAAACTGGGAAGCCAGCCCCGGGCGTGTCCAATTTCCCCGCTCGCAGCCAGTCCAGCCCGTCCTGATCCAGTATATCATTCCGGCCGTTCCTGTGCCGGGGGAACGTGGTGCCATGTCCTGTTGACGGTCGTTTTGTGTTTGCGGGCATATGGGCCCCATTTGCTTTCACGGTTCCCGTGTGCAGAGTCGAATCGACGACCGCTGACGGAGGCCCGCCGGGGACAGGCTGTGCCCGATGGCCCACCGGCAACGACGGCGCAAATTGCAGAGTTGGTAGGTCTTCCCGCAGATGGCATGACGTTTGTATGTTTTTTTGGTGGATGCCGCTGTGCGGTGATTTGTTACTGACCCAGTTTATAGCGAAGGCTGCCGGGCCGCACACGCGCGGTGTAAGTGGTTCGCCTACCGAATCGTTTCGAACCAAGCAGGCAGAAGGGCGGGCAACCGTGAATCTACGCATGGATCTAAGATGCTGACCGTTTTTAGGTGATAGCCAGCTGCCCGCTTGTGGCCGCTGCGCGCTTCTGGGCGTGGACTGCATCCGTGGCCAATCAGTGCCGTTTCGGTACAGCACCACCTTTGAATGCGACGCATCTGGCGGTCGTGGCGATGCTGATGGCGATGCCGATGTTACGGCGCCTACGCCGACCCGCAGTAACCATGGCCGGCAGAGCCAGAGCTCAAAAGCCGAGTTTGCATTTGCTGGCGACCAAATTTGGGTGACACCGCCTCCAGGGGAACGCAAGTCGCATTCTGCTTCCTTGTCTCTTGAGCGCTGGCGGATTTTCCTGCAGCTAACACGTGCAGTGGAGTTTGTATTCGAGTATGTGCCCGAGCAAGCCGTCTTACGGGACGATTCGGACGCGTCCAGCGCGGACGGCGCCTCCGACTCCGACTCCGAATCTTCTCTCTCGGAGGTACCCACGCCAACGCCGCCACATGCGTCAACGGCGACACCAACGGCCAGTCCCGAGGACCACGGCTTATGGTTGCCCGAGAATGGGCCGGAGCAACTGTTGGAGCATGCAACAGTACCGCCTAGTACTTCTTGCGGAGGCAACTCACTGGATGTCCCCTCTACTGCGGCATCCACATGCCTCGTCCGCCCGAACGAAGTGCCGTTGCAGCGCTGCTGGCCCCTGAAACACGATCACGAAGCGGCCTTGCTTCAACACTTTGTTGTCAACCTCTCCTCCTGGGTGTGTGCATGCATGATAGATAGCACGACTACCCCTGCCCTTGCTATGTAATATCCGTTCGCTCATCGTCCTTCTCCGCAGTTTGACTACGGCGATCCCAAAAATACCTTCGCCACGAGCGTGGCACAAAGTGCCGCTTCTTCGCCGCCGCTGCTCAATGCCATTTTTGCCGTTGCTGCACGCCACCTGAGCATCAAAACGGGCGGCCAGGGGGCCGTGATGGCTGACAACTACCACCGGACGTGCCTGGAGCTGCTGATTCCGCTGCTCAACGACACCGACGCCGCCCTCGACGAGCGGCTATATGCCGCCACCGTCATTCTTCGCCTCTACGAAGAGATCATGGGTAGGAATCTTTTTTTTTCTGTCTTCCTCGAAAAAAAAACAGTTCTTCGATTGGGCCGTACTTATTCTTAAACCACGCTGCCAGGCTTGGACATGGAAAACCACTTGATGGGGACGCACACGTTCGTCCGGCTCCAAGAGTACGCGCAGTCGTCGGCCATCCGGCAGGCCGTGTTCCGCGTCGTGCTGCGGCAAGAGATTGTGATCGCATTTCGGTCGCAGCGGCCGGTGCAGCTGCTGCGCGAATACATCCGCGCCGACCGGTCGCTGGACCAGACGTCCACCGCCGACGACTGGACGCGGGCCTTTCACAGCTTTGTTCTCTGTGCCGAGGTGCTCACCTACTGCTACGGCGACGTGCCCAAGACGCCGCAGAGCTGGGACGACCTGGCGTGGCGGGCGCAGAAGTGGCTGGACACGCTGCCCGTCTCCTACGCGCCGCTGCTGTACCGGGATCCGGGGCAGGACGGCGTCTTCCCCACAGTGATGCTATTGAACGACTGCCACGGTACGTCACATGTTGATCTACACTACAAGGAGAAAGCAATAAAGCAGCTGCTAACGATGCATTGCTAGTTGCCGCTCGGCAACACAACTTACTGAGCCGCATCTTGCTCGCAGCGCACGATCCAAGGCGGCCGCACCTTGGTCCGCGCGCGGCCGAGGCGACCAAGACTACCAATGTATGTGATCCTCCCCATATGTTCCCGTATCTTGTCGAGTCCCTCAACCGTAAACTAACGTGTGACAGTCCACCATCAAGGAACATGTCCGTTCTCTGTGTGGTATCACGGTGTCCAATGCTCATTGCATCCCGTCCATGTTCACAGCCTGCATTGCGATTGCCATCTGTAAGTACAAAAAAAAGCTATCAGCGCTGTATTCAGACTCCGAAATCTAACTCGGAACAAAAGGCGGTGACTTGTTTACAGAGATGAGAGAGCAAAAGGCCATGTTTGACATTCTCGTCAAAACTGACCTCGAGCTGGCGTGGCCGACGGCTGCCATACAGGCACATCTGCGGCAGCAATGGGGGTGGCCTTGCGTCTAGACGTAAACGGCTCTGTGTATGTGATATTTTCAAAGGTAACATAGTACATTTAAACAATTTAATTACACGGTATCAGATAGCCGCCAAGCTCAGTTGTGACATGAAAGTGATGTTGATTCCTTGCCCCATACCACTTTTGAGCCTCCGTGTCCATGTGGGCAGGAGGGCATTTCCGAAAGTGCCGTATTTACAATCCATCTCCAAGGCGGAACGGAAAAGACCATCTCTGTATGCAGTGTTAGAGAGTTGAGTTGTGAGTGATGGACGGTGTAGCAAAACGTACTTCATCCCAAGGTTTCGAAGAGTCGACAAAACGCAAGTCTGTCGCCAGCCGAATAACGTTGTTGTCGTCGTGGTTGATGGTCGACGCGTGAATCTATGTTTTGTCAGAATAAGCGCGTGCGCAACAGCAAGCGACGTGACAGCGGAATGAGATACCCGTACCGCGTATGTCGTATGCAAAACAACGTCGCCGGCTTCGTAGCCGGTGACGAGCCATCGGCGGTTGTGCTTCCGGCCGAACTCGCCCGTGTTGTCGGTCAACACTCCGCTGGAGAGCATATTCTGATTGAAGGCCGACTTGGCTTCGGCGTCGGTCAGGCCACTGGCTTTTGCCTTGATCGTGAACTCCTCCTCGACCTGCTTGCCCAGTTCATGGCCTGCGAATCGCCGATTAGCGGCAAAATGGTCACGTCGATGCCGAAATTGCAGTACCCACCCTTCTCCAGATACACAAGACCGCCGCCCCGGATGTCAATGTCGCCCAGCGGCACCCACACGGTGATACTCGTGGGTTCGCCGTAGCGCAGGAAGATCTGGTCGTAGTGCACGCCGATGGCCTTGGCCCCGGGGATGTTGTTCCGCAGCAACGTCCGCACCAGCGGCTGCGTGTGGTCGCCCCACCCCGTGAAGCGCGCCATGAAGTCCAGCAGGACCGGGTGCCGGCACAGGTCCTGGGCGTACCACGGCTGGGTGTGGGCGTCGAGCGCCTTGTCGAGAAACGTCCGCGACTGGGGGGGCAAGGACTCCAGCCGTCCTACGCCGATGCTGGGGTACTCGTTCAAGTCCTTGGAGGCGTCAAAGACGCCCAAGACCGGCTCCGTGCCGGGCTTCAGGACGCCGCTGGGAGCGAGATGCTCAAAGTATTTGGCGCGGCACGTAAGAACGTCATTGCGTGGCAGCAGGCCCTTGAGGAAAAGATAACCCTCGGTCTCCAAGCGGCGCCGCAGCTCGTCGAGCGGTAGGCTCGGGTCCGACGGTTGGAGAAAGGCGTACTCCGACGGCCGGAGAGGACCGTCGTTGACATAGATTGGCTTCTCGAGAATGTCTTGCGTCATGGTTTTATAGTGGAGACTTAACTGTCTGTGGTTTAAAATCCGACAAAGGGCCCAGACAGTCAAAATCAGGGAGGTGTTGTTTTAATATGTTGAATCTGCAACGACGTCGAGCTATTTGTAAACTGCGTGTCTACTCTCAAAAATATTAACAAACCAGCACGAAAATCAAACGATCGGAGTAACCGCAGCAAATGTCCTTTCACTCTTTTGTGCAGGTTATTCATGGCTTATTCTACGGAAGTACTTTGGGCACTGAAAGAGCACTGCCGATTCAACCCAACCATACCATTTCATACCGTCTCGGAACGCATTTCTCGATTGAGACAGGGGCGTGGATCGAGCACGCAGATCTGGCGGAGGTTCCGCTTCGAGCCCGGCCGACAGACAATAGTCTCTTCCACGAATGGCGGAAAAAGCCAAACGGCGCTTTTTTCTTTCAAAAACCAAAGTAAGTACCTGGAATTTTATTGATTGGTTAACCTTTCAGCTTCAGATGCCATTTCACCAAAACTCTGAAAACAAAACAAAGCTCTCGCATTGACTTTGCAACATCATAGTCTGCACGAGGAGACATAGCCATGGCAAACACAAAAGAGACACTCCTCGTTACCCTCCCCTTCGAGCCCTTTCTGGAAAGTTATGAAAAACTCAAGAAGCTCCAGCCCGGTCTCGACATACTTCACTACAAGACGGCCGATGCCGACATCGTGCCCCCGGACGTCTGGGGCCGGGCCACCATCCACCTCACACACTCGCTCTTTGCCCGGACGCGGGAGCAGGTGCCGCGTCTTCGCTGGGTCTACCTCTACAGCGGCGGCATCAACCAGGCACTGCACGCTCCCCTCCTGCACGATCCCACCGTCCACTGGACCCGCAACAGCGGCGTCCACGCGCCGCAAATCGCCGAATGGACCATCGCCATGCTGCTCGCCCACTTCCGTCAGGTGCCCCAACTGTTGAAATGGCAGGCGTCCGGCACCTGGCACAGCGCCGACTACCGTCCGCGCAGCGACCTGCTTGGCCGGACCATTGCCTTTCTCGGCTACGGCGCCATCGCCCGGCACACGGCACGCATCGCCGCCGCCTGTGGCATGCGCGTTCTGGCATACACGCTGCACCCCAAAACGACGGCCGCAGAGCGCCGCAGCACGACCTTTACACCGGCACACACGGGCGACCCCGACGGCACACTGCCTGCGGCGTGGTACCACGGCGACCTCGACACCTTTTTGGCGGCCGCCACCGCCGACGCCCCGATCGACGCCCTCGTCGTGGCGCTGCCCTCGACCGACCGGACGCGGCAGGCCATCTCACGCGCGCAGCTGGCTCGGCTGCGGGGCTGCTACGTCATCAATGTGGCCCGGGGTGACATCATCCACACCAACGACCTGGTGGAGGCGCTCAACAACGGCGTGCTGGCGGGCGCCGCACTCGACGTCACCGACCCGGAGCCGCTGCCAGAGGGCCACCCGCTATGGACAGCTAAGAACACGATCGTCACACCACACATTTCGGGGGTGTCGGACGAGTACATGCCACGGACAATTGACATCCTACACGAAAATCTGACGAGGCTCCACGAAGGACGACCGCTGATAAATCAAATACAACGCTCAGAAGGATACTGAGGGCGGAGCAACACGGTATACGGAGCGCGTTCCGTTTGGGTGACAGCGCCGCCTTTCAAGGCAAAGAACCGCTTGCCCCGAACAGTCTACGCCCCTGAACAAATGCTTGTATACGGTGGATACGGCGACCTCTCTCCTCTGCGGTTGCAATCTCAAATAATTTGGTTCATACAGTGTTGCATGGATGCGTCCTAATAGTCAAGCCGGTCTTCTCTCCGACGGATTTCCTCCCGTGAGCGGCGTCCATGGAGCAACAATACTGGGCTCATAGCGAGGGTCTTCTTTGGAAAATTGTGGGCCGATCTTCAAATACCCGGTCTTCTCTCCGTGTACGGCCTTGGCACACGGTTGTATTTGCAGGCGAATAAGTGTAGTTTCCTCAGCGCAAATAATGTTGTCACGAGTGATAGCTGTCGCGTGTTTTTTCCTTGACAACGAGTCGTGACTTAAGTTCATTTTTGTCTTCAATACAATTACAATAACGAACGCAATCCAACCGATCAAGGTCCATGTTTTGCATTGATTTTGGATTTATCGATACGCCGCAGCATCCTTTTTTTTTCTAGCTCTCCACGACTCCCTACGGTCGTTCTAGAGGCAGGTTCTCTTTCAGCTCTCCAAAGATGTCGTAATATGGTTTCAACAAGTCCCGGGCCGAAATCAGCTTTACATGCGGGCTGATCTCCAGGCCGAAACCGGGCTTGCTGAACGCGCTCGGCGCCACCTTTCCGTCCGTCGGCAAAGGCTCCTGTACAAAGAAATCGCCGTGCACGGGCGCCACCGTCCGTCCATCCGGCGAGTAGGCAACGTACTCAATCAGTGACGCGTTCGGTTGCGACATGCAGAAATGCACTGTGTAGTGGCTTGTGCCGTGCGGCACGACGTCCGTTCCGTACGCGGCCGCGTGTGTGGCGATGCGTATGAGCTCCGTCAGCCCGCCGCACCACATGACGTCCGGCTGCAGCACGTCGACCAGCCGCGACGCGATCAACTCGCGGTACCCGAAGCGCGTGTACTCGTGCTCGCCCGTCGCCCACTTGATGTGCGGCAGCGCCTGGCGCAGCAGCGCGTAGCCGTGCGGCGTGTCGTCCGGGCTGAGCACCTCCTCCCACCACGCAATGTCGAGGTCGGCGCACTTGCGTATGAGCTGGACCGCGTACGGCACGTTGAGCGCCATGTAGCAGTCGACCATCAGCGGGAATCCGGGTCCCGCGGCGGCGCGGTGCGCCGCCAGCGCGTCGTAGTTCTTTTGCAGGCTGTCGGCCTCGCTGGGGCTGTAGGGCAACGGCACCTTGGCGCCAGCGAACCCCTGTTCACGCGCGAGGCCCGGGTAGGGTCCCGTGCAATAGGCCGTGAGGTGGTCCTTTGTCTGGCCCCCGATCAACTTGTAGACGGGCTCGCCGCGCAGCTTGCCGAGCAGGTCCCACAACGCGAGGTCGATGACGCTCACCACCATCATGGTAATGCCGCGGCGGCCGTAGTGCTGCGACCCGCAGTACATCTGGTCCCATATGCGGTGGATGTCGCGCGGGTCGGCCCCGAGCAGGAAGCGCTTAAAGTGCTCCTCGGTCAGGTAACAACCGACAAAGCCGCCATGGCCGATGGCGAATCCGCGTGTGGTCGTCGTGGCTGCCGTCGTGGTTGCGCTCTCGGAGTTGCGGCCGCCGCTCACGGCGTCGATCTCGACGCAAAAATTGCGCAGCACATCGATGCCCCAGCTCTCGCGCTCATCCCGGTACTTGGGGTACTTGGACATGGGGTTGGCGATGCGCTGGTCGTACAGCCACTGCCCCGGTTTGGGACCATCCGGATTTCGAGTGTCCGGCGCCACGAGAAACGTCCGGACGGCCGTAATCCGTGGACCGTCATCCGAGGCCATAGCTATGCCGCAATATGTCTGAGGCTCGCTTGCGTTATTTTCCTTTCTTCGTCAATGAAGCGAACAGTCGAGAGGAACAACGTGTCGATGGCATTCAGCTCTGTATAATGCCCCTACTTACTCTCTACGGCCGAACTCACGAACAAGATGCTAGAATGAACATATTATCGCCGTTATGTCCCCCCACCCCAACCTACCATCGGGTTATTAGCACAATATCAAACTATGGCCAGTTGCGGAGAACGCGGGGACGTTGGTGCCGGAGTTTGTTTCCTAAAAAAAGGGGGCCTCCGGACAGCATTTCCTTGTTAGATTCGTCTTTGATATGATTGTCACATGCCTGCAACCGACGGTGTCATGAGTTTCTTTGAAGATCATTGTATTTGAATTGATCATATAAAACTAGAGAGAGAAGGATGCGGGGAATGCGGAGAGATGCTTTGTACTTGGTTAGAAAGGAGTGGACGTGTTTATTTTTTTCCTTCCGTCTGCGTATTGATTTCGCTGTTGCAAGCTTGATTTCCACCAATACGAGAGCACAAACTACGGCCTCAACAGCTGTCTAGAATACGTCGACAGGATCGCCGACTTTTCACTGAGGCTTCTAGCGTAAGCCAGCAACGCCGAGCATCGTCCTGTCTCTTGACGATCTTTGTCGCTTTCTGTTGAGATTGTGCATCCGGACTGCCCCTTTAACCGCGGCCAACCCACAACATCCGCCTCCTACCCGACGTCGCCGTGACCATATCTGCTTTGTAAGAATCCGCAAGATGAGCACAACTTCAAGGCGCACCGCAGACCCAATTGCGTTCTCGAAGAGTTTGCCACGCCTGGTCCTTGGCGGCGCCGGCTTCAGCAACCAGACGCACCCCGATCCCGACTCCGTGCCCGTCGCGAGCATCGTCCGGCAAGCATTCGACCAAGGCCTGCGTGCTGTCGACACGGCCCCATTCTATGAACCATCCGAAAAGCTGTTGGGTCAAGCGCTCGCCGATCCCGAGATTGCCGACCGCTATGTACGCTCCGACTACGTTCTCATGACGAAAGTGGGCCGTACCGGTCCGGCCACGTACGACTACACCCCAGCGTCCGTGCAAGAGTCCGTACGGCGGTCGCTCGCCTTCTTGAAAACCGACTACCTAGACGTCGTCTTCTGCCACGACATCGAAGCCGTGACCGACGAGGACGTTGTGGCTGCCGTGGGCGTCCTGCTGGCGCTCGTCGACGAAGGCATCGTGCGCTTCATCGGTCTATCCAGCTACCGGCTCGACCTCTTGACCCGGCGGGCCAACCTGGTGCGTGCAACGTACGGTCGCCCCGTGGACGTGGTACAGACATGGGGTCATTTGACGCTGCAAAATACGCAGCTGGAGACGGCTCCGGAGGGGTTGGCAGCCCTCAAGGCCGCCGGCGTGGCGCACGTCTTCAGCTCCAGTCCGCTTGCCATCGGCCTCTTGCGCAAGGAAGGGGTGCCGTTGGGCCGCAAGGGTGATTTCCATCCGGCGCCGGCCGGCTTGCGGGCGGCTGCGCGGGACCTAGCGGACTACATGGAATCCCAAGGCGAGAACCTCGCCACCTTGGCCCTGCGATACTCGCTCTGGCGTGCCCACGTCGCAAGCATCGACCAAAAAATCGGCGTGTCCACGCTTACCGGCATCGCCTCGCTTGCAGACTTGACGGAGAACGTGGACGCGCTACGGAAAATATTGTTGTTGCCAGAGGGCCACCTACGAGATGCCTCTATCAATGCCGAGCAGCTAGAGAGGGACAAGGCGTTGTTTGAAAAAGCACGCACAATACTAGGAGAATGGGTGGACTGGGCGTTTACCTGTCCCGAAGAGGGATGGGATCCGGTGTTGAAAAGGGTGGTTAAGTGATTGTTTTATACGATTTTCAGTAGGAGGTGATTTGTCCAGTTCACGAGTTGGGGAATCTGTAACAACTAATGCCTCAGCTACGTCGTCTATGCGGTAGAAATCAAAAATCAAAGTTTATGTAGACTTTCCTACTGACGCTAATACATTTGAACTGCTCGCTTTACCTCCGGCTGACAGGGTATTTGGCGTTCGGATTATCTCGGCTTTCAAAAAGACGGATAACTCGCACCCTCTTAAATACAACCGGAATACAACGACGATCCCACGCAGACAGTATATTCAAAAGAGCATCTTGCGGGGAAGCACAACTCTGCTCGTCCGACTTGCGGGGGAGCCCATCGTTCCGACCCGGGTTGGCGATGCTTTAACGCAAGTTCGGTTTAGCTGCAGACGCAGATCACTCAAACCTGTTCGTTGATCTCTCCTAGGTTTCGACGATTGCTATGACCATGCACCGTATATGGTATTCTTCTCCACGGAATGGTTTTCCGCAAGAAAACATGACGGTGGGAGACCCATGTTCATCTTGAACCATGTAAACAACCAGAGAAACAGAGACAAAAGGACCACATCGCCGCGTATTTGTATTTTTGCGTAGACCATTGATATTGCTCCTCTCAGCTCTTCGTTTGGATCTACACATGCATACTTGAATACAAATTTTTGGTTCGATATTAGTGCACGTTTCTCTGTTCAAGCTCGTCTGCCTACTGCGCATCATGCCATCGTGGAGGCACGTCCTTGCGGTCGTATGGGCCACATTGGCCGGAACTGTTTATGCTGGATGCCAAGTTACCCAGTTGTATGTCGACGCAGGCGCCAATGCAACCATCGGCCTCCAAAAGAATGGCTCTTCGCCTCAGACCGCGTTCGGAAACGTATTTGATGCGGAACGGCACCTCAAGTACCTTTTGGCGCAAGAAAACGACGGCAACACCCAGGTTGTTATCAATTTGGCACCGGGCGTGTACCCCATGCAGACGTACCTCCGGCTGAGCGACCGGCACTCCGGCTCCCAAGCCTGCCCAACCATCTGGCAGGCGTCTGGCGGCGGCAAGGTTGTTCTCTCCGGCGCCACGCAAATTACTAATTGGACGGCCGTGTCCGCCATGGACGGTGTATATTCGGCGGCCGCACCACCGGGCTCGCGCACCCGCGCGCTGTTCGTCGACGGCGTGTCCATGCCGCGGGCGCGCTCGGCGCCCATGCTGCAGAACCACTCAACGTACACCGACGTCGGCTTCATGAACGACAGCCCCGGCGTCAACTTCTCGGCCATCCAGAAACTGCAGCACGTGGAGCTCCGCAGCGTGGGCACATTTGTCGACCGCTACAGCCCGGTCGATTTTTTGACCCAAAACAACAGTGGGTTCCCCCTGCTCGTGATGAAGCAGCCGGCCTGGTACCGTAACCTGATCGGCTACGACACCGTCACCGAAGGCGACGTCCTGGGCTTGTTTCTCGAGAACTCGCTCACGTTTCTGGACGCCGACGGCGAGTGGTACCTCGACGTCGAGGCAAACACGCTCTACTACCGGCCCGTGGACGGCAAGGACCCCAACACGTCGGTCGTCTACCTCCCGGTGCTTGAGCTCGTGCTGGCCGTGGGCGGGTTCACATACGACCGCCCGGCGCACGACATGCAGTTTGTCAACATCACCTTTGCGCACACCACGTGGAACTACCCGTCGAGCGCATACGGCTTCGCCGACCAGCAGACGGGCACGTACATCGGCGAGCCGTGGAACCGGACCACGTTCGAGGAGACGCGGCCCCACTGGTACATGACTCCGGGCACCGTGCAGGTCAGCGCGGCGCAGCGGATCACGTTCCGGGGCGGCGGGATCACCTGCACGGGCGCGGCCGGTCTCGGCATCGGCAACGACGACAACGCTCACGTCTCGTCGGTGGGGCTCGGCGCGCAGGACATTCTGGTCGACGGGCTCGCGTTTACGCAGACGGGCGGCAACGCGCTGCAGGTCGGCGGCGTCGGGCTGAACGCGCACCACCCGATCCTGCCGGCCATGGTGAACGCGCGCATCGTGGCCCAGTCCAACACGTTTGACCACAACGCCGTGATCTACAACTCGGGCGCCAACATTCTGTTCACGTACGTGCAGCATTCGTCGGTCGTGCAGAACACCATCCGCAACACGCCGTACAGCGGGATCTGCTTCGGCTACGGCTGGGGCAGCAACGATCCCGGCGGCACGCCGCTGTACGTGACGCTGGGCCTGTACAACTTCCAGCCCGTGTACACGACGCCCACGACGGCGCACGACAACCTCGTGGCGCGCAACTACATCGAGAACGTGGGCCTCAACCACACGGACCTCGGCGGCATCTACACACTGTCGATGAACAACGGCACGCGCATCGAGGGCAACGTAATCAGCCGCAGCCGGCACCAGGGCCTGTACTTTGACGAAGGGTCGCGGTACTTTACGGCACGGAACAACGTCGTCGACGCCGAGGGCGACTGGCTGTTCCTCAACTTCCAGACGGGCGACCTGACGGGCAACCAAACGGTGGTGGACAACTGGGGCAGCACCAACGACCACCTCAACAACGGCACCGACCAGTACGGCGACTACATCAACAACAATACCTTCTTCAACGCCACCGAGGGTTGGCCGGCGGCGGCTCAAGACATCATCAACGCGGCAGGCAGCACACCGGGAAAGTTATAAACGTTTGGATCCGAAAAGCGGCTTCCAGGGTCTTCGATGAGAGATAACGGTAACGGCCGGGAGAAAAAGCGCTTAAACCTCCGGAACCGCGGTGGATTTTATTGATATTTTTTCCTTCGCTATAATCCAAACGTATTTCTACACTGTAAAGATGAGTTAGAAACTAGGCGATATGATATATATATATATATTGTTTTTTTTTCTTCACATTGAACGATTGGGACGTCGATCATCCAGAAAGAGGCATCAAAAAAGGTGGTCTGAGTCACGTGTTTATTAGCACCGAAGCATAACCTTGGCATTTTGCGGTGGTCTCGTGACTGTGCACGGACCCGCAGTGCGCCGTCAATAGAACTACATCGTTTACTGAGAGGTTGTTGCATTGCTGCTTTATGCATAGCGAGTTTTTGGATATCAATTCGCATTTTGTTTTGTTTTTCTTTGTGCGGTAATGTTTGGTAGGCCAAAGCGCACAATGAAAACAGAGACCTGACGATTATGTTGGCATCTCTAGTGATGGACAAATGGCGAGAGAAGAATATGATGGATATGTCTCGTTTTGTTGGCCACCATCACGGGCCATGTTTACCATATTTCTCGAAACGCGCACATCTGTATTTGTTGTTCATCATGCACATGTGACAGCACCGTTGCCGTATTTTTTTATTAGAAGTGGTATGAGGATGTCTTGGTGCAACGTCAAAACCGTATGGCATTCTATTCATTTCCATTTTCAAGACCCGTGAAAAGCAACGAATCCAATGCTGGCCGAGACAGAAAAAAAAAAAAAAAAAAAAAACTAATATAAAGTAATATAAAGAAAAAGTTTCATGTCCATCGCCCGTCATGCAAAAAGATGGTGTTTCCCACAGTCGTCTAGTAGTTGTGGCCCGGGCCAAACTTTTCTTCGTGTTTCTTCTTGAGGCTCTCGTACTCCTCGTCGTACGGCAGCGAATCGCGCTTCCTGCGCCGGCCGACGCGCTGGCGGAACAGCAGGATGCCGATGCCAATCAACGCCACAGCCACGATGGGCACCGAAATGACCACGGCCATGACCGACTTGCTCATGCCGCCGCTGGAGTCCGATGGTGTTCCGGTCGCCGTGGGTGGAGCGGCCGACTGCGCCATGGGCGACGCCGTGGTCGTCGCAACGGTCATGGTTGTGGTCGGCACCTCGCCGGTGATCGTTGGCGGCACTGTCATGGTGACAACGGCGTTGCTCGTCACGAACGAGGTGAACGTTGACTTGGGCGTCGGCGAAGGCGCGTTGGTTGTGCTGAGATGATGTTAGAATGACCAAAAAAATTCAACGTTTAGTTTTACTTTTTGTTGTCTGTCTGCATTTCTTACGTTGTTGGTGGTGGGACCTGGACGGCCCCTGCATTGCTCGAAGAGGATGTCGTCGACGTTGATGTGGTCGCGGGTGTGACGGGTGCAACGGTGGCTGTGGTCGAGGACGACGTTGTTGTCGTTGCTGCTGGTGTGGTCTCCACTGCTGCGGTTGTCTCCTTTCCGCTGTCGTCACCGCCACCGTCCCCGTTCTTGTCACCGTCGGGTTTGTCGCCGTCTGCCGGATTCTGCGCTATTTCGGTGGCCACAGCTGCATCCGACCCCGTCGTAGCTGCGGACGAGGTATCTGCTGCAGTGGGCAACACGCCCGGTAACAGGCCCGTGATGAGCGGGTCGCCCCCAAGGTTGCCGAGACCACCAGCGACGCCGCCGGCGACGTCGCCGAGCAAGTCCCGTACCGCGAACCGCATGACTGATTTTTTGACTGAGATGCTGTTGTGTCGTGGAAGAAACTAAGTCAAGTGGCCATCAAAGGTGCGTTGAGACAGCCTGCTGAAAAGAAGAATGAAAAAAAAAGAAAGAAACAAGTAACGCTTATAAATGCAGTAAATAAAAGGGGAAAGCAAGAAAAGAAAAGAAAACAAAAGAAAAGCACGTCAGTGGCTTCACATGACTCCCGATATCTGTCGTGCAAGTGAGAGCATGTCGCGATACGGTATAACAACAAGAAAAAAAATCAAAAGAAAGAAGAGACGAAGTGAATCGCATCAAAACGTAAGAGAAGAAAACTGCAAGCCCGCGTGTATTTTAGCAAAAAATGTCAACTGAGACTGGATTTCACGTCCTCCGGAGATGCGTCCCTTTGAAACGAAGCCACCCACGTTTCTGGGTCCGGCCCTCCCTCACTGTCTCACTGTCTCGTCTTGCATTGGACTTTTGCATATCTTCTTACCCTTTCCCTGTTTCCTTCCCTGGGTTTTATCCTAGCATTGTCCCAGACGTAAGAGATTGTTGGGAAGCCCCACGCCGGCCATAGCAACGAGAGTACGAAGGCGCAAAGAATAAAAGGCGACAATTGGTTCGAGACGAGTGCTTGCCCGCCTCCTCGGCGCAAATGGGAGAAAAGGGTCTCTTTCGTCCCTGGCCTGTTCTTTTCGTTCTAGGTTTTGCAACGGTGTTTGAGACAGGCTCGAATCCCTGACCCTTGATTTTTTTTTCTGGTACGAAAAACAAGAATGGGGTAGAAAAGGTGATGTCCTCGAAAATCCGTGTGCCCATCGAGTGCAAAGTGTTTGATCGACCGACAAAGCGCAGAGGCAGTGACGCAGATCGACAGGGGCGGGGAAGGGAGACAGGGGGGGAACAACAGAAGAAAAAACGTGGTGGAAGCGGCTTGCCGCCAGAACTTGTTTACGGGCGGCAAAGCCCCGTTCCCATCGGCTTGAGGCTGTTCCCGGTTGAGCCGTCTTCTGAAACGGCCTGAAACTCTAAAAGAGGTGCAGACTTTGGTGTCTGGACAGCCTGGGCCCAACCCCTACGTCGCCAACAGAGGATCAAGCTGACCAATGGAAGACGAAAGAGGTAAAAGAGGTAAAACAAGAAGATAAATAACGTGGCGCAAAAAAAAAAAAAAAATGGAAAAAATGGAAAAAAGGGAAGACAACAACATCCAAGACTGCTCAAATGCGTCCCGTTAAATGAGAACAGCGTTAAAAAACAGGAAATACAAAGGAGGCAGTAAATCGAGTGCCTTAACAAACTGACGTAATTAAGTATTCGTGGTGATCTGCGCTTTGCACGTTCCTTGATCCGGGAAACTTGAACCTGGACGATTTGTGGCTGGCATTATCAGGTTCGATTGATAACTTCACAAATCATGTTATAGCAACTTGCGACACAAGGAGCACGTTCTTCCTATGCGATCCGTACGGAGCTCTCGCGGCCCTTGAATGCTGCCATGCGGTAGGAACGGGTCCCCCGTTGTTCATCGCTTACGAGAGTCTCGGCGGAATTGAGGCCCCTTTTCTTTCTTTTAATTTCTACAACACTGAAGGAGATAGAAAGGGCCTAAATAACCCCATGGCAATGCAATTCTTCAATAACGTTGGCCTTGAACAGTAATTTACCTGGCTTTGGCCGTTAAGAGCTGGAATATGCTTTGCTTCGCTTTGGAATCCTATCGGTTAGCGAACGTCCGTGAGATTGGTCTCTTCTGTCACGTCCGCCTTTTTCTGCCCCCCACAGTTCGAAAAAGAAACGTCAGTATTCAAGCACTTTTGAAGAAGAAACGGAGTAACTGGTTCGCAGAGAAGTTGGCCCGGGCAGACGCTATTTTCGGCTCATATTCCAGCCCATCGCCTTCGTATCACGGCGTAGGTTCTGTAAGGTCATAGGCGCATTCTGTACAATTCGGCGGCAAGCGCTGGGGTTCTTTAGATTTCTGCGGCCGTTTCGGTGACCAGATCGGGTCGCCAATTTTGCTACGCCAACGCTCAAAGCCAAAACGCAACAGTTAATAAATACCCTCGATGTGAGACATGCAAAACATCCTATCCTCTGATATCTAGGTAAGATGAGTGGGAGCTTTGAATAATGATAAGCGCTTACATGGCACGTCGTAACATCGTGAAGAACCGTTCTTAGAACAGGCCACTTCAGTAACTTCCAGCGGCTAATCCCCTCTATTTTGTTGGCTGTGCTTGTCAGCCTTCTCTTCCATAGCGTAATATGCTACGAAGTACCGTATTTGCTCAGCTTGTATGTACGTCTACCCCGCCAGGTCGCTAGAAAAGGCCCGGCAAATTGCCCGCTGACGATGTGACGCTGGCCAAACAAAACGAGATGCTGCCCCAGGCCAACGTCGTCGGCACATATAGGCATGGTTTGTTTCGGACAGCCAGTTTTCGTTTCAACGCTCACTCTGTATTTGTCCAGACGTCAAAGACATAACCATGTTTACGCGCCAGATTCTGCCCTCGTTCGCTGGGCTGCTTGCGGCGTGCAGCCGGACTGCATTCGCGTCCGCGTCCGCGTCCGCCTCGCCTGCGTCCAACTTCCTCGTCGTGCCCGCGACCGTGTCCGCCGGCGCGTTGGCCACGGCTACCGTTGCTGCAGGCACATACTACGGTGGAGCCGGTGGTAGTGACACCAGCGCCGTCCGCGCTCTCGAGCTGTATTTGGGCGTTGGCAATACCAGCGCCGCGGCACTGTGTAAGCACTACGTATTGGGCATCACTAATGCTTACCGTGCATGGGGCTGACGCAACACGCACCAGGTTATTTAAGACAAGACGTTCCCCTCTGTGACGTCCCTGGCATCACCGTTTACGATGACCATGTCGCTTTTGCGGACGTTCGTCTTCCCTTCACCGTCCCGCCGTCCGCGGGCTCGTCTGGCGCGCCATACACGTTGCGCATGCAGATTCTGCAGGCCGACGGCACTTCCTACGGGCCAGCCGACGGACTGCCGTCCTCCAACACGTTCGTCTTGGCCAACGCCACCGGCCGTAGCCAGCTTTTCGAGTCGGCACTCGCCCCGGCTGCGTACGTGCCCTGTACGCTTCTAAGCTGCGTCAACGGCTGCTTTGGCAATCTCTTTGGCAGCACGGCCAACCTCTCCACGGAGAGCGCCAGCACGGCGGCTTGCGCGAACCGGTGTGGCGCGAACGCCACGGATGACGACAATGGCGGCCGCATCGATGCGCCGCCCGACTGGCTGGAGATGGATCCCGCCTCCTCCTTCCCTACGCTGACCACGGTGTCCGTAGGGACCGCAACGGGGTGCCTTGCGGGAGGTCCTTCTGCCGCAGCGGTGGCGCCGACAACGAAAAGCCAGGCGCCAGGGCGGTTCGATATGGGGCGTTCTACGGTTCTATTAAGCTTTGGCGCATGTCTTGTTCTGATCTTTATATTATGAACAGGGGAATAAAGATGGCTTCATGCTATACAGGCTCTTTACCGGTGACTCTCTCCACGGCTCTTTCTTTTTTTTGGTCTTGCTACAACCGCCCAGGTTGGTGTCCCTCCTCGTGGTGGGTGTTCTTTAGCGACTGCCCAGCCAGGAAGCGCCGGAGGTTCTCGGCGATGAGCACGTGCGGATCCTGAGGCCGCCCGCCGCCCGCGTGCGGCGAGACCACGAGGTTCGGCGTCTTCCACAGCCGGCTGCTGGCCGGCAGCGGCTCCGTCTCGAAGACGTCCAGCGCCGCGCCGCCCAGCCGGCCCTCGGTCAGCGCGTCCGCGAGCGCGTCCTCGTCGACACACGTGCCGCGGCCGACGTTGACCACCCACGCGTGCCGCGGCAGCAGCCGGATCCGCTCGGC
>AZHD01000014.1:801491-833399 GCA_001636815.1 Niveomyces insectorum RCEF 264
CTAGCTCAACAACTTCCGGACCAAGGGCGCAACCCGGTCTTGGAGACGCTAGAGGAAGTGACAGAAGACGTCGAAGAGACACAGCACCATTCTAATGACGACCAGAGTGTCCACCAGCACGCCCTACAAACGCAAAACGAGGATACCTCCATTTCGTCAAATGGGAGCCAAATACGCCACCCCATGAAGCGGGACTCTCGCATGGTTAGTGGTCAAAGCGTGCTTCGAAACGAGAGTTTCAGTGCGATTCTAATTTCGCCTGAAAAAAACAAGGGTGGAGACGGTGCTGTATTTGGTCCCGTCGAGTTGCCGTCCGGCGAGTTGAAGAGGCGGCTGGAAAATCTTCGCTGGAACCAGATGATGCTGGCAGACGGTGCCCAGGCTGCGGGTGCCGGCGAGCAGTCCATTAGTGTTGGCGGAAAGTCTCTCAATGCTGAAAACACCGAGGAGTATGAGAAACTGGGCGGCTTCATCAACTTTCGGCGAGGCGGCCGATCCGCCGATGGCTCGTTTCGCGATCGACTGCTGAGTCCTCCACTCACAACGGATAGCTCCGAAATGCTACCAGAAGAGTCATTGCAGGCGAGCACGCCGAAACAATTCGATACTGTCCGGATAGAAAACCTGTCAACCAGGGACAAGCGCAGTCCCATCCTGCCGCGTGCACCCAACCCCAGTCCCGAGAAGCGACTAACCACTCCGCGAAAACAGCCGCAAACCATCGCCACCAGCCCTCTGAAACTTTTTGGTCCCTACGATACCTTCACGAACCAGACCTTGATGCGGAGAATCAGTCAATTCGAGGACGAAATGTCAAACGGGTCTCGTGCCTCGGCCGGTCGGTCTGCGGATGCTGGCACGAGCGAGTCTCACGAGTTGGAAGCAGAAGGTAATTTGATTACAGACCCTCCGGAAGCCACTACGGCAACTGTCCAACATGCATCGCGGCAATCGTCAGCGCAGTTCGGGGCGGGCGAGCTCGATGGATACGAGTTTAGCGACTTTTCAAGCTTGTCACAGCGAGGCCCACACCCGTTACAAAAGCAGGCCAACTCAAACCCTGAAGCCCAAAGCACTCCGAAACCCGTGTTTTCATCACAGCAAGGTGAGCTGCAGATTCAGCGACTTCGACAGAGCCGGAACACGACGTCAAGCCGGCCAAGTACGGCAGAACGATGGGTCGACTCGGTCGAGGCCGCAACTTCAGCAGCAAGGACACCGCAGCTCGCAACGCCCCGGCCGGTGGTTGAACTGGGTTCAGAAGCAAAGCGTCCCCGAACGTCACCCTCCAAAGACCCGACGCCAAAGAGGCGACGGACTTTGCACAAATCTGACGTGGCCTTTGGCATTGAAGATTCCCAAGCAGCCCTTGATTCGGTGCAGCTCTCTCATCACAACATGCTTTCCATTATCGGGAGAAAGCGGAGAGATGCCCTTGATGGCGACGAGCTGCAGTTTGCAGACCCGGAAGTCCTTGCCAGTCGCCAGATACTGCGGCCTCGCACACCAACGCCAAGCCAGCGGTCTTCGGTGCAGCGTGAACAAAACCCCAACGTGATCGATGCACCCAGCACGTTTGACGTATACGGCGATGATGAAAACGGGGGCAGCGGCCAGTTTTCAGACAGCAACGGTGAAAAGAAAGAATCAACACTGTGGTCCGAAAATTCTCTGGACGGAGCACCACCTGCCCCGGCATCGGGAGGACCAGTGATAGACGGCGAGCGTAAACCTTCCATTAGGACGGAAGATTTTATGAACGAGGCGCACAAAATCATGGCTATGCTCCGAAGCCGCGGTGGTGTGCAGAGTGGTCTTGCTAGCCTAGAGGAATCGGAAATGGAGACGCCGGCCATGGCCGAGGTGGCCGAAGAGGCAGATGATGACGGGTCATTTCAGGAGTCCACAAAGGAGCCGTTCTCGCGGCCACCAAGTCGTGAAGGCAAGCCCGTACCACGCATTGCGCGCGTGCAGGAAGACCCCGAAGTGGTTGCACAACTCAAAAAGTACGAGGAGCGCAGCGGCCTGGACGATCTCGTCACGTCCACAACCCGGTCCATAAGTATGGCGCAAAGTGCGATTCGAGCAGAACAAGAGGCGGCTCGGGCCGTGCAGGATACGATTGGTACGTTTCGAGGCCGTACTCGGCTTGACGAAAGCGATGACATCAGTGACCCGCCAAACATCCGGATAACCATAAACCCGAAGCCACCGCAGCCTCCTGTGACACAACCACAGCAGCAGAATCAGCAGCAACAACAGCACCAACAACATCCTGATGATCCATTCCGCGTCCGCGACGACAACCCTTCGCATGCGTCACAGGGCTCCTTGTCGACCGGCAGCTTTGCAAGCCGGGGCTCGATGCCGACAGGGTCGTCGCGCGGCTCAGAGTCCAGGAAGACGATTGCGCCGCAGAATGTTTCTCATCTTATCCCCGACCAAGTCGCCAACATGATGCTCGACAAGGACCGCAACATTTGGATTAGAAGAAGAAACAGGAGCGGCAATGCCAATGGTGGCGGGCAGAATGTGCAAAGCATCCACAATGTACTGCCGTCGGAAGGCAGCGAAGAAGACCCTTTTGCGGACATCCCCGACCTGACCGTGGACGTGACAAAAGAGCTGCATCATCTAAAACCACCTGTTGCACCGGACGTGGAGCGTGCCACACTGCCTTCTCGAAGCCCGGTTAAGCCTGCTGGACCCGTGCTCGTCACGGAATCGGATTTTGCTCAGCTTGGTGGTTCCAGTGCCGCCGAGGGTGCTGCGCATTTGCAATCTCCAACCCCTGCCGAGCCGAACAACGCCGACGCTGCGGTGGAACACGAGTTCAGTATCAACGAAGGCCGCGTCCCACAGTCCCCGCCTTCACGAAAACGCCACCTCGCCATCAGCTTTTCGTCTCCGATTGCTTCGATTATCCAAGACTTCGTGATAGAAGACGACAACGACGAGAAAAAGGACAACAGCGCAGCGAAAGCCTCCCTTAGAAACACATCGACAGCATCCGTCGGCAACCGCAGTCGTCGGACGGTTTCGATCAAGTTTCAGAGCACGAGTCCTGGTGAGAACAACGAGCGCGCTGCTGGGGCTCCCGGTGCAGCCACGGACAGGTCTCGGAGCACTTCGCGAGGCGGCGTGGCGAAGGCTTTCTCGGTCGCTGGTCAAGCATTTGTTCCCCGCCCGGTATCACGAATAGATGAGCGGGAAGAGGATGACACACAGCACACGCGACCCGGTCTTGCCACAAGGAACAGAGAGCTTAGTCTCATAGGCGACCAGAGCGACTTGACACGTGTTGAAGCAACAGAAGTGGAGGCAGAGGCTTCCGGGCTGGCGTCCCAACGCCAAACGAGCTTCAGCGTCTTGATGACCACGCCGGGCCCGGCGCCGCGACGGGCGAATGACGAGCAAGTGATGGCGCAGTATGTTGGCATGCTCTCGCTGAGCCCCATGTCGGAATTCACCATCCACCACGAGCGGTCCTTGGCCCTCGAGGCGAGTTACGTGCTCGGCGACCGGCATCTTACCACGGGTGATGGCTCTAAGACTGTCATGTCAAATAACCTCCGTGTTCTCGTCGATCGTTTGGCTGAGGTCCAGCCTTTCGAACCATACTGGGAGGACATGGAAGAGCTTGACGTCCAAGGCAGGAGCCTCGAGAGCCTGCACAAACTGGACGAGTTTTGCCCCCGGCTTGTCACCGTGGATGCTGGCAACAATGCCTTGCGCAACCTCGGCGGCGTCCCCCAATCCGTGCGGCATCTCCGGATCGTGCACAATCAACTGTCGGATCTCACGTCCTGGACGCGTCTCGCCAATCTCCAGTACCTCGACATTTCGAACAACAACATCAAGACGCTTTCGGGCTTGAAGAACCTCGTCCACCTTCGCGATTTGAAGGCAGACAACTGCAACCTAGAGAGTCTGGACGGCATCAAGTACCACGATGGTTTGCTAACGCTTCGGGCACGAGGCAATCGCATCACGTCGGTAGATTTTGATGGCGCCCGCCTGCACAAGCTTGTGGAACTCGATTTGGAAGGGAACCAAATCGCGATGGCTTCGGGCCTTGACAACCTCGTTTCGCTTAGGACGCTGAATCTGCGGCGAAATGCCCTGACTGCGTTGGTACCATCGCCCGACGGCAGCAGCGGCGGCACGCTGCCACAGCGGTTGCAAACACTGAACCTGAGCGACAACCGACTCGTGAGCCTCGATGTCCGGGCAGCGCCCTTTCTGCGGCTGCTACACGCGGACCGCAACTGCCTCACCGGCGTCCTGGGCTTGTCCCACACGCCGCGGCTCGACAGCATCTCGCTGCGCGAGCAGGCGTTGGCGCCCACGGAGCGTTTGGATCTCTCGTCGCTGTATCACGCGTACGAAATCCGCAAACTGTACCTGTCGGGCAACCGGTTGGACGGCTTCGAACCGCCTGTCGACTTTCTCAATCTACAACTGCTCGAGCTGGCAAACTGTGGGCTGACGTCGCTGCCCGCCGACTTTGGGCGGGCCGTACCAAACTTGCGCAAGCTGAATCTCAACTTCAATGGGCTGGCGCACCTAGACTTTTTGCGGGGCATTCCGCGTCTGAAAAGGGTGCTGGTCGCGGGCAACCGGCTGGCGCACGCCTACGCGGTAATTCGCTCACTGGCCGCGTTTCTCTACCTGGCGGAAGTCGACCTGCGGGACAACCCGCTGACCCAGGGGTTCTACCCGCCACCGTCGTCCGGACACTCGTTTTCGTCGTCGACAGTAGCGGCGTCACCGAAAAATACCAGCACCAGCGCCACGAGCAATGGCAACGAAGCCGGTTCTCCCGCCTCGCTGTCGGCACCCGAGCCGTTCACACTACCGCTCGCCGATGCGGCACTGGACCAGGCGTACTGCAGTCGCCTAGATCTAGCAACGGCGATGCGCCGGCGCATATACAGCCACGTGTTTGGCGATGCATGCGGACGGCTGAAACAGCTGGACGGCCTACCCGTTGACCGGGCCATTGGTGCATTGCGGGATGCAGTGTGGGAAGCATTGCAGGCAAAGGGCATTGTCGTTGTTACGAGTCAACAGGCGAACGGAATAGGAAAGAAAGCAGTGAGAGAGGAGGTGAGCGACGAGAGCCGCTGGGGAGCCGAGGATACTTTTGCGTGATATTTGGTCTTGGCTTTATTTTTATTTTTATTTTTTTGTTTTTGGTTTGGCGTTGACTGTTTCGTTTTAAAGAGGAAAAAGGGGCGTCGAGGCTGCCAAGAAATGCCAGAGGAACGGAAGGGCTGTATTTTACGTACATGATGCATAATGATGAGAGGAGAATTAGGCGAGCGCCAAGCCTTAAACTTCCAGGATCACAAGGCCAGCCAGGGTTGGAACGTAAAGGATATACCCGTACCCCGCGGGAGTTAATACAGACGCGCCTTAAAAAATTAATGGCGCGGCTCATTGTAGCACGTGATAACACGTAACGTAAGAAATAAGAAATCCCCTCTTAAAATTCACCCCTTATTATTATAGTCGGTGTAAGGGTTTTCTAACTAAGCTAATAACCTAAAAAAATCGGGAGCTAATATGAACGCACCTTAAAAATAATAGCGCGCCCTATTACAGCACGTGATCACACGTAACGTACGAAATAAGAAATCCCCCCGTGAAATCTAGTCGTCCGCGGTCTCCTTGTCCGCGGCCTCGTCCTCGCCCGCCGCGTCCGGGGCTACCACTAAATTCCCGGGGAAATTTAACGTAGCTGTCCGGGTACGAAGGCGAGGGGAGGAACGGACGGGGTGACCTACGTCCGCCTCGTCGTTATCGTTGCCGCTAGCTGGCGGCGTAGGGATAACGGCCGTATTACGAATAGATATAGGGTTTATTACTCGGCTAACAACCTTAAAAAGATTACTAATCTTATCGCTCCGCGATAAAATTTCTTATAATTAACGTATATAAAGGCCGTACCTTTTATAACTATTCCCCCTTTTTAATAAATTTATTCCGAATCGTTAAATTAACGCGCCGATAACTAGGTATACCTTTAAAGGGAAGTATATATTAATTAACCCTTAAACATCTACGTATTTATCTTATTAAGGAATCGAACCTCGTATCTTCGGAGTATCAACCCGGGTAATAACTATATTATAAGAAAAACGTATACGTATACCTATAAGTAGAAACGTAAGCCTTATTCGAAGCGGGATTTAAACCTTCGTTCTTTAGAGTTAAGACTAAACCATCCGCGGAGCGATAAAATAATTATTACGAATAGGTATAGAGTTTACTACTCGGTTAATAACTTTAAAAAGATTATTAATCTTATTATAGAATAATAAGATTTCTTATAATTAACGTATATAAAAGCCGTACCCTTTATAGGCCGGAATAAGCGCGGAGCGCGGCGGGCGTACTACCGGCGGCGGGGGTATTAGTAGAAGGGCTACGGAAGTAGCCGGTTATTACAAAGCACCTTAATGTAGGAATACTCTATCTTAGTAATTAGTTAAGAGGAGTGTATTCTTAATTAAAGAGATGATAAGGTATATTACTAAAGGTTGGTTTATAGGCAATAAAGGCTATAGGAATAGAAGTTTATATAGAGATCTATTTTAGATAAGCGGTAACGACTAATCGTTACCTTCTATCTACTATATTTATCTAGGTAAAGAGCGTACGTATATATATTTATAAACTTTATTTGTACTTCTTTCTTAATATTTATTTCCTATATAAAGTTATAAGTAACTTTATTCTTCGTATAAAGTTACGTCCTTCTTCTATAAGTATAAGAGATACTTATAGCCGTACTAGTTCTACTATCTTTAACCGTCCGCCTAGTCTAAGTTACTACTACTAGTTTCCGTAAAGCCGTATTCGTAATATAAACCTTATTATAATTCTAAATCTTTTACTTACGGAGTATCTAGTCAAAATAGCTAGCGAGAGTTCTACGACCCAAGGGCGCGTTATATACGCTATATCGCGGATAGTAATAGAAGTACTAGCGACGGAAGAGGCCTTTAACTAGACGGCGGGTACTATTACGGTCGCGTCTCTAAATCCATCGGAAAATACGGAGGACGAAGTAGACGAAGTAACGAAAGCGGCGGCCGAAGATAAACGTTACGTTTTAGAGTCGACGGAGGATAAGAATAAGCCGACAGCTACTTCGGTTTTCGAAGATAAAGAAGAATAGAAGTTCGCGGCTTAGCTTATAGCCGCCCGTCGTAAAAATCGCCTACGCCGCCTAATCGCCCGCGAGTCGTAAGCGGTACTCTCTTTAGACGGAGAGGTAATTCGGTTAGCGGTTATTACGTCCGCGTTATCTACTTTCGATATAAACGAATTTAACGGAAAAAGCTACGATATTAAATTTAAGCCCTTTAAGTTAATATTAAAGTCTATTTTCTAAAATAAAAAATTTTAAATTAAAGAATAGGAAGTATTATTCGACGTCGTACTATAAACGTATACTTCGAAGAGGCGTAAGGTTACTATCGTATATATAAATATAGAATAAGAGCTATAAAGACGCTAATAATAGTATATTATATTATTTAAAACGTAAAAAGAACGTAATTAAGCCGAAGTCTTTTAAGTAAAATTTAAAAAGTAGACGGATACTTTAAGGTTTATAACGGGCGATTTAAGTTTATAGGTCTATAAAGTATATAGAAGGGCCCGCTAACGGTACGGTTAAGCTTCGTTTAACTTTCTTAGTTACTTTAAGTCGTTAAAAGTATAAATAGATCCATTAATAGAGAGTTTCCGAAAGGAGACCTTTTTCTTAAAGTTTATAGAACTAATCCGAAAATTATTTAACGCGTTAATCGATACTAAGTCGGCGTCGCTTCGAAAAGTAACTACTAAGACCGAAAACTTTTATCTTTAGTCCGAAGAAAGAATTTAGTTAAAGGGATTTCTCTAATCGCGGCCCGACGAAGGTAGGGGTATTAGAGACTTTAAGGCTTCTTTTCTACGTAAGTTTAAACGCCGCTATTAAAAAAGTTATTAGCGAAAGCTAGAAAGCGGCTACCGGCCGCTTCGACGAACCGATAGCGCGAAGCCTATAGACCAACTATTATTAAAAGTAACGTACTATAAGTATTATAGGAAGAGGTACTATTCGAACGACTACTAAAGTAATCTTAAAGTATAAAGTACGTCGATAGAAGTTAGAGAGTTAACTTTATCGTTAAAAAACTAAATAGCCTTCGCTTTAATTTTAACGGCGAAGAGTTATACGTTAAAATCGAGATACGGCGTTATACTACGGTAGTATACTACGGGTAAGCCGACGTCGAGTTAACGATTAATTTCGATACGAAAGTAAAAATAGATATCGTTAACGTTTAATTCGTTAAACGTATATAGCTTTATAAAGCTAGATACTTCGAATTAATACTCGGATTAGCTAATCTATAAATAATAAAATTATACGATATATAGAAAGTTTCGTTTATATTAATAGATTTCTACGGTTGGTTAAAGAAGACGATTCGCTAATATATCGTAGTCGATAAGCTAGAGGTACTAAATATTAGCCTAGTCTTATTAGTAGTAACCGGACTTAACGCTTTAAATATTAATATATCCGTATAAACCTAGTAACGCTTTATCTATAGCGATTAAAAGTTATAAATTAAATCCGTTAAAAAGTTCGCGAAGACTATCCGTAATAAGGCCGTAGTATTTACGGTACTCGCTTATACGATACCGCTTCGAAGACTAAAGTTTAATAGAAAAGATAATCTTCTCTTCGACGACGAAGTACTAGAGAGTCGCTAAGGAGTCGAGCTTCCTTTCGAGCTACGAAATTTTCGGAATATATTTAATATATTTAAAGCGGTTATACTTTCGACGTAAAAGGAGACCGACTATACTATCGATTTAGTAGAGGAAGGTTAACCGCCGTACGGGTCTATCTACCTACTCTTCGAACGAGAACTATCGGAACTCCGACGGTATATTAACGAAAACTTAGCGAACGGCCGTATTAGGCCGTTTAAAAGCTCTATAGAAGCTTTAATTTTATTTATATTAAAGAAAGACAGAACTCTCCGTCTATATATAGATTATCGGAGACTTAATAAAGTTACCGTAAAGAACCGGTACGCTTTATCGTTAATCTCGGAAATCTTAAACCGGATTAATAGTATATAATTCTTTTTTAAATTAGATATTAAAGATACTTATTATCGGATCCGTATTAAAGGCGGCGATAAGTAGAAAACGGCGTTTCGTACGTAGTACGGCTATTTTGAATATTTAATATTACTCTTTAACTTAACTAACGCTCCGACTATATTTTAATATTATATTTATATCGCCTTTAGAGGACTAGTTAACGTTACATATATCGCTTATATCGACGATATATTAGTATTTTCTAAGACTAAGGAAGAATATACGCGGTACCTTTACGAAGTTCTATTACGTCTACGTCGGGTTTAACTATATACTAATCTAAGTAAATATAGCTTCTACGAAAAGAAAGTAGAATTCCTTAGCTTTATACTATCTACGAAAGGCGTTAAAATAGACGAAAGTAGAGTCGCTACCGTAACGAAGTAGCCCGAACTAAAGTTATATAGAGAAGTCTAAGTATTCTTCGACTTCTATAATTTTTACCGTAAATTTATCGAAAAGTATTTAGCGCTAATAGCGCCCTTCAACGAAATGATAAAAGGGATAAAGAATAGTAGAAAGCCGGGCGAAGTTACGTTATCGTCTCGCTAGCGGTAAACCTTCGAGGCGTTAAAGTAGAAATTTTAAAAAGCGCTACTATTAAGGCACTTCGATCCCGCTCGCCTACTTCGACTTAAAACCGATATATCTAAAAAGGTAGAAGCGAGTATACTATTATAACTAGATGACAAAGAACGGTATTATTCTATCGCTTTTTAGTTAAGAAAATAAAAGAAGTTAGAGTTAAACTATAGTACCTTAAATTAAGAGATAATAACTATTATAAAAAGTTTTAAGTATTAACGCTAGTATTTAAAAGGGAGCCGATAACGAGTCGAAGTTTTATTGAACTATATTAATTTACGGTCCTTTATAAGTTAATAAAAACTTAACGGTCGCTAAACGCGTTAGGTAATATTCTTAATATTATTTAATTTTAAAATTAAGTATTAGGCGGGTAAACGAAATTCGATAGACGCTCCGTCGCGTCGCTTCGACTATTAGACGTCGTAGAAAGAACGTATCGATTAAAGCCTATTATTTAATCTAGAGTAACGGCTAGTCTTTATTTAAGAAGTATTAATTCTAACTCTATATATAAGAAAAAAGTAGGCTATAAATAGCTTAAATATAAAGAACGCTAAGCCTATTTAGATTTAAGCCATTAAAGTACGAATACCGCTAAAGAAGCGCCGGCGACGTACCCGCGGTAAGGAAGAGGGCCGACTTATAAAGTAGTCGTCTATTTTAGAATAATTTTTCTATCGTACCTTAATATAGTCGGTGACCGTACGAAAGGATATAACGTCGGTAGAAATTAAAAAACCGCTCTAAAAAGCGCTATTGGTACTATAAGTAAGTAACCTATTCTATATTAAGAAGAAAGACGTCGACGATACGCGGAACTCCCGCTAGCGTACTACGACGGAGGGATTGTTACGATACCGACACTACGTCTACGTTCTAAAAGATACTACGCTTAAAACTAAAATTATCTATCGATACTACGACGACTCGTAGGCGGGACATTTTAATAGAATAAAAACTAGTAAAATTATTAAGAGAAAATTCTATTAACTAACGATATAAAAAAATATTAATATATATATAGCTTTATACTTAATATATTAAAAAATATCTTTACGAAGGTATAAGCTATACGGCTAGTTATAACTACTATTACTCTCGAAGCGTCCGTAGTAAGAGATATCTATAGATTTTATTATTAGACTATTCGCCGTATAGTACTAAGAATAGCTCGTTAATACGATCCTTATAGTAGTCGATAGATATACGAAGGTAATACGCTTTATTTTAGTATCTTCGTAAATTACGGCGGAGAAATTAGCCGCCGTATTTAAGCGAAAAGTCGGAATACGCTATAGGATATTAGACGGTATCGTTACCGATAGAAGAAGCGTTTTTACCTACGTATTTTAGCGAGAATTTTACGTTATTCTAATAATACGTCGACGGCTCTCTACCGTATACTATTTATAAACCGATAGCTAAATTAAGCGTATAAATTAAATGTTAAAATACTATCTATACGCCTTCGTTAACGCTAAATAGACTAACTAGATATCGTTTCTACTATAAGTGGAGTTCGTATATAATAATATACAAAATACCTCTATAAGAGAGACCCCTTTTCGTCTTTTAATAGAATACGATCTCCGTACTATTAATAACGTCGAGGCCGACGTATACAAAGGGGAGGTACCGGTAGTCGGTAATAAAATTTAAAAGTTATAAAAATTACGTAAAAAAGTAGCGGATTACCTACGTACCGCGTAAGAGTTATAAACGAAGTACTATAATAAAAAATATAAGCCTATAAAATTTAAAGTTAGAGATTTAATAGTACTATCTATATAGAATATACGCCTTAAGGTCTCTCAAAAGAAGCTAGCACTAAAATTTATTGGCCCGTTTAGAGTATTAAAGAAAATAGAGAAGTAAGCGTACCGATTAATACTATCGTAGTAATACTAAAGACTATATAATATTTTTCTGGTTATACTACTAAAGCCGTAGCGAGTGAAAGACGTTAACGAAGCGACGGCGATACGTATATCGGACTTAGATAACGACCTCGATAAATAGAAAGTCGAAGTAATAAAAGATAAAGCGACTCGTAAAGGAAAAGTCTATTACTTAGTTAAATAAGTAAGATAGTCCGTAAAGTACAATTAATAAATACTCGAAGAAGATATAGTAAACGCCTAAGAGGCGATACGGAATTATTAAAAGCGTATAAAGTTAAAGGTTAAAGTAAAGAAATAGTTAAATTTAAATAAACTATCTAATATATATCGATAGAGTAACGGCTTCTCCGCGACGGCGAGTCGCGTAAAGAATAAAGAAAATAAAAAAAAAATAAAAGATAAAATAAAGGAAATTACTTTAATATCGGAGTTAAATAGGCGACGCGGCGTTCTATTCGCTAGGCCGAAAGGCCTTCGACGGTAGATATAGAGCGTATATCCGTAAAAAAGTGTAATAGGGTTTGGTAGAGTAGGTAGTCGATGGCGTAGCGAATGCGTTACGTTAATAGTACGTATGTAAGGGCGAAGGTAGGTCTATATTCATGACAAGACTAAGTCTTGTCCCCTTCCTAATTCGTACGAAAAGAAGGGGCAACTAAATAAAGGATATCCCATGTGCGGTGCACTAGGCCCGGCATGACTTTGTTGCGGGCCCTGAGCCCTGGCCTCGGGTGCGTCCCGTCACCTAGCCCGTTACGCCGCCCGTCACATGGGCTGTCACGTGGAACGGGGCTCGCGGCACGCCTGCGGCTCGCCGTCGACTTTCCGTCGACTATGGGTGTGCGCACCGAGGGTTATGACAAAAAGGTAGCTACGCGCTCCGTCCAAATATCGTAGAGCCGGTTACCCGGCTCGAAGCGTAGAAGTCGCGCCGCCGAATCGACGGTATTCCGGCTAAAGGCGAGTAGACGGCGTTTACGACCGGCTCTAACTTTCTAAATTAACGCGTCGTAACGCGCGTAGGCGACGGCGCCGCTAGGGCTACTCGAAGGCTATATAATACTTTATAACGGCGCTAAATTTTAAATATAGTATTAGCTAACTCCCCTTTAAAAAGAAAGAAAGTTAGCGGCGTTCTATCTTCGCGTTTAAAGGACTATTCGAGCTTAACGTATCGCGTTATCGAACGTAATACCGTCTAGATATTCCCGGCTATAAGAGCCGGTTAAAGCTTATACGACCGTTTAGACGTTATATAAATAATATAACGAAACGCCGGGCTAAGTTTATAGCGTAACGCTTAATAGGCGGTAGCGCTTCGGTAACGGCCTATAGTACGAAATATATAGATTTCGTAAATGTAGACTTATAGATTAATTATAATATTTAATTTAAAGTCGCGTAAAATAACCGAGCTTTCGTCGTTATCGTCGTTAACGTTATTATCTTAATCGTTATTATTTTAGTTATTATTATTCTCTTTACCTTTAATATTATTATTTTCGTTACCGTCGATATCTCTACCGCTATCGTCGTTACTACCGCCGTCGTTAGCGTTAATATTACTAGCGCGGTAAATATCTTCGTCGACTATATCGTCTCTATTATCGCCCTCTAAAGCGTTAACGGCGGGCCGAGTAGTTAACTCGATTTAAACTCGCGTAGCGAGAGTCGCGGTAGAAGAACGGACGGGCTAAGTATTACCCGTTATCCGCTTAGAGGGCGGCGTCTACTCGGCGGGATAGGTACGCTTAGAGGGACTTACCGTAGCGCGAAGACGAGTAAAAGTAGACGTAGGACTAGGCGTACTAACCGTAGCTTTAATAATAAAACGTACGGCGAGTAATACCGTAATTTTATTCCGAGTAGATATATCCGGACGTATAAAAGACTACGACTCTATAGAAAGAAACGCTTAAACGAAAGGCGTACCGGTAATAGTTCGAAAGCGGGCCGCCGTCGGGCTAGAAGGCTCTATAAAAGTAACCGAAACGTACCGCTAAAAAGAAAACGTAGCGGGTACCGTAGGTATCGTCGTTATAGGCGTAAAAGGTATAGCCGTAACGGACAAAGAAGGTAGCGGACCCGGAGCCGGCGGAGCCGCTAACGTATCGACGAGACGAGCTACCGTTAGGCTAACCGTTTTAATAAATTTAATAGCGGCGTATCGTTAAATAAAAGATATAATAAGCGTTCCGGAAGTAACCGCTATAGACGCGGACGGCGTATTCGTAGTAGCTAAAGTAGGTAAGAGCTTTAGAACCGATATCGAATCGTTAGTACTTCGTTAGCGATCCTCCTTACGGCGCTTACGCCGAGCCTTTTTCGAAGGCTTATTTATCTTAGTAAAAAACGAAAATTTAAATTAAAGATTAAATAACGAACTTTTACTCTTAAAATATCGATTAAAAAAAAACTTATAGAGATAAAAGAGGAAAAATTCTCTCTAAAGTAGAAGGGACGACCGCGTTTATATATAAAACCGACGGCTACTCGTAGAAAAGTAAACAAATAAATAAATAAACGAAGGAAAGAGCGACCGGCTTCTAAAAAATACTTATTTAATACGAATATAAAGCGCCTACGTACTGCCGGCGAGCCGTAATAAAGGTAGACATTAGAAAAGAGACAAAGGAAGTATAAAGTAACCGGCTAAATATAAATATATTTAAAAAGACGAGAAGTCCGCACTCCGTAAATATAGCTAGAGAGTCTAAGACGGACCGTCGGCGCGTCGTCGCCGACCGCTATACTTCTACCGCTAAATAAAGAAGTACTAGAACGTTCTCTTAATACTCTCTATAAATAGAGAGACTAGTAAGATAAATACGAACTAAAGAACTAGTTCGTTAAGGAGGGAGGATAATTGTTATAACCTTTGATACGTATACCTATAGTCGACGGAAAGCCGACGGCGAGCCGTAGGCGTACCGTAAGCCCCGTTCTACGTAACGGCCTATATAACGGGCGGCGTAACGGGCTAGATGACGGGACGTACCCGAGGTCAGGGCTTAAAGCCTATAATAAAGTCATACCGGGCTTAATATACCGTATATAGGATATCTTTTATTTAGTTGCCCTTTCTTTTCGTATAAATTAGGAAGGGGATAAGACTTAGTCTTATAATAAATATAGACCTACCTTCGCCCTTATATACGTACTATTAACGTAACGTATTCGCTACGCTATCGACTACCTATTCTACCAAACCCTATTATAGGTAATGACTATATTATAAGAAAAACGTATACGTATACCTATAAGTAGAAACGTAAGCCTTACTCGAAGCGGGATTCGAACCTTCGTCCTTCGGAGTTAAGACTAAACTACCCGCGGAGCGATAAGATAATTATTACGAATAGGTGTAGGGTTTACCACTCGGCTAATAACCTTGTAAAAAGATTATTAATCTTATCGCTCCGCGATAAGATTCTCTATAACTAACGTATATAAAGGCCGTACCCTTTATAAAGAGATAAAGAAAGTATAAAGTAACTAACTAAATATAAATATATTTAAAAAGACAAAAAGTCTATACTTTATAAATATAGCTAAAGAGTCTAAGACGGACCGTTAACGCGTCGTCGCCGGCCGCTATAGCTAAACGAAGAAGTATAAAAACGTTCTCTTAATACTCCTTATAAATAGAGAGACTAGTAAGATAAATACGAACTAAGGGACCAGTTTGTTAAAAGGGGAGGATAATTATTATAACCCTCGATACGTATATCTATAGTCGACGAAAAGTCGACGGCGAGCCGTAGGCTTACCGTAAGCCTCGTTCTACGTAACGGTCTATATAACGGGCGGCGTAACGGGCTAGGTGACGGGACGTACCCGAGGCCAGGGCTCAGGGCCCGTAACAAAGTTATACCGGGCCTAGTATATTATATATAGAATATCCTTATTTAATTACCCCTTCTTTTCGTACGAATTAAGAAGGGGATAAGACTTAGTCTTATTATAAATATAGACCTACCTTCGCCCTTATATACGTACCATTAACGTAACGTATACGCTACGCCATCGACTACCTACTTTACCAAACCCTATTATAACTCTACCTACTTTAATAAGCGTTATTATATAGCCTTATATTTTTCGTCTTATTTTTAACTTTTTAATTATATAGATATATTACTTTTCTACTCTTTTCTACTCTTTTATTAACTTATTTAACGCTTACGTACCTAAGATAAAGCTATTAATTATACCGAAATATAAGTAATAAGGGAGCCTCGTACCCTTTTTAGAGGTAGCCTCCCTAGGGCCCGCCTAGCCTTTTATACGAGCGTTAGTATACGTACGTATAGTTATTACCTTCTTTTTTAAGTAGCGTTAGTATACCCTACCTACTTTAATAGAGGGTTATATGTTTATTTATCTTTATACATCTTAATAGATAAATGAAATCTTTTTAATTTTAAAGTAGGTAGTAAATCCTAACTAGTTAGCCGGTCGAATATCTAGTTTTTAATTTTTTTCGCGATGTTTTTTTATATAGGTTTTTTTTCTAAGTACGGGTTTTTTTATTAGGGTGGTGGCAGGGCACGTACAGCCGTCTCAGTGTGGTTAAAAAAGACGAAAAAACTGTCTTCGCGGTGATACGTTTTTCGTGGTGGTCAGCACCTACGGAGTAGGTGCCATTTATGGTGACTAATCCGATTGGGGCGGAGCACTGTGTTCATCGTAAACTGAGTAGGGGAGCCGTCAAGTGCTGTCATATACTTTGTGTATTGCACTGTGGCTCACAAAATGGCACTGTGGTCGTTAGACCTCCTACCCCGAATCCCCGCTGTAATTCATGTAGGTACACTTGCTTACACGTCAGCCTCATCGTCTCCAAAACGCGTATTTTTGGGTGTTGTCCCCCGCCATCGCCTCATTACATTTTGCTCCCCGATTGTACGCGCGAAAAACGTCGAGCCCGCGCACTGAGACGATGGCGGCCACCAAACGCGAAGCAAAGAAGAAGAAAACAGTGGTCTTCTTCCACCCGGACCTCGGGATCGGCGGCGCCGAGCGCCTTGTCGTCGATGCCGCCGTCGGCCTGCAAGCCCGCGGCCACCGCGTGGTCATCTTTACCAGCCATTGCGACCCGGCGCACTGCTTTGACGAGGTGCGGCCCGGGTCCGCCCCGGACGGCCAGGGCGGCGCGCTGCTCGACGTGCGCGTGCGCGGCGGCCACGTCGTGCCGCCCACGCTGTTGGGCGGCCGGTTCGCCATCCTCTGCGCCATCGCGCGGCAGCTACACCTGCTGCTGCACATCTGGTGGACCGGCGAACTGGTGGCGCTGGGCGCGACGGCGTACTTTGTCGACCAGCTGGCGGCGGGCCTTCCGCTGCTGCGCTGGGTGGTCAGAGGTGGTGGTGGTCGTCGTGGCGCGCAACGGGTCCCGATCTTGTTCTACTGCCACTTCCCCGACTTGTTGCTGGCCACGGGCCGCGAGCACTGGTGGAAACGGCTGTACCGCGTGCCTTTTGACGCGCTCGAGCAGTGGAGCATGGGCTGCGCGGACGTCGTGGCGGTCAACTCGCGCTTCACGCAGGGCGTGGCAGCGGCGACGTGGCCGCCGCTGGGCGGTGGCCTGCGGGTGGTGTACCCGTGCGTGACCGCCGCCGCCGACGACGACGGCGACGACGGCGACGACACCAACGGAGGCTCGTCTACCAAAAAGGGAAAAAGGGGCAAAAAGAACAACAAGACCGACAGAAGCGACGACGGCGGGCCCCTCTCGCTGTGGAACGACGTGCCGTTTCTCCTGAGCATCAACCGCTTCGAGCGCAAAAAGAACATTGGTTTGGCCATCCGTGCTTTTGCGGGGCTACCTACCAGCCTCCGTGACGGCACGCGGCTCGTGATAGCAGGTGTGCTTTTCATGTCCCCCCCCCCCCCTTTTTTTTTTTTTTTAAAGACGCTTCTATGGAAGATCATAGCAAACTAACAGACAGGCGGCTACGACACCCGCGTGGCCGAAAATGTCGAGCACCACCGGGAGCTGGACCAGCTGGCGGCCGACCTCGGCCTGCGCGCGGCCACCGCGGCCACCATGGTCACGGCCCTCGCCGTGCCCGCCGACATCCAGGTGCTCTTTTTGCCGTCCGTCCCGGCCGCGCTCAAGACGCTGCTGCTGCACGCGCCCAACTGCCGCCTGCTCGTCTACACGCCCGCGCACGAGCACTTTGGCATTGTGCCCGTCGAGGCCATGCTTGCGGGTCTGCCTGTGCTGGCCTGCGACTCGGGCGGCCCCACGGAGACGGTCGTCGACGGGGAGACCGGCTGGCTGCGGCCCGCCGATGACGTGGTGGCATCGGTGTTGCCCTCGCCGTCCTCGCCGTCGTCGTCCACCACGGGGCTGCCGCCGGCAAAACGCGCGGCCATGGCGGCGGCTGGGCGCTCGCGGGCTCGCACGCAATTTTCCGACGCGCAGATGGCGGCGCGGCTCGAGGCGCTGCTGGACGAGATTGAGGTGGCCGCGGCAGGGCAGACCGTTCCACCAATCGGAACCGTTCTGTTGGCGTGTGCGTGTCTGTTCGGGGTGTTGGCGTTAGCACTGGGTGCTCTTGTATGGAAGCGGGTTTTCTAGGCGACGGGGAGAGGGAGACAAGCAATAGAAACAGGAGAGCAATATCAAATATATTTGTCCGTTCTACAAGCAGAGGATATGGTACGCCCGCCGTGTTCTAGAGTCTGGCCGTTCCGTCGTCCAGCGGACAATAAAGAGAAGTTTTCAGTGTAAAAACCAAGGACAAGATCGGCGACATGGGCAGACGGTGTCAAGTAAGGCTGAGAAGTCAGACAAAATCAACTTGCAGGAGACAGGCTTAGCATACCCAGGACGAGAATGTAACATTCACCATGGACAACTAATGCGACTCAAGCAAGTTCTTATTTATTTCATTTTCACAGCGTTTTTTATTGCCATAAAAGATGACCGCGTTCTACTTTACGAAGAAACACAGAAAAGCAAAAAGCAACCGGTTTTTAATTTTATTTTTGATCCAGCCACGTAAGATTGTTCGCTGTGCAACCGCGAAACCATGAAAAAAAGGACATGCTTGTGTGATAGACACGAGCGCTATGGAGAAGGCTTGAAAATTAAACTTGGCGTATTTGAACTTATATGTATGGCGGAAAATAATAACATGGACGAAGTGAGAAGGGAAAACCCAAGATATACCAAAAAAAAACCGAGACAACACCATGCAAAAGACGAGAAAAAACCCCAAAAAGAGGAAAAATGAAGTATGAAGACAGCGAGAAAAATACAGAAAATACGTGAAAGGGGAAAAAGTACATGGTAGTTAAAAATATATATAAGGAGGAAAAGAAAGTTGAAACGAAGGGATATCTTGCAGAAGATGAAAAAATAAACAAACAAAAAACAAACAAAAAACAAACAAAAAACAAACAAAAAACAAACAGAAAACAAACAGAAAACAAAAGACAAAAGACAAAAGACACGCCCATTTCCTATTCTTTTTTGTTTCTCTTCCAAACCCATTTCACGCAATCAGCAATGTACAAAAGAAAAAGAATAAGTGCTCTTGTAGGCGCGGTAGAGACAACCAGAAAAACAAAAAAAAACAAAAAATCACTCCTCGTCTAGGGCCACCATCGGCCCGTTGATCCTGCTCGCCTTTTTGCCGAGCTTGAGCATGCTCAGCCGCTTACGGACGCTGCCCATCTTGGCTGCACCTGCAGCATCAACCACCACGCCATCCACACCGTTGCCGTTGCCGTTGCCACCGCTCATCATGCTGGCACCGCTGCCGCTGCTTTGTTTCCGGTCCAGTGCGCTCAAGTCCGAGCTTTTGCGCAGACCCATCTCCGCCACCCAGTCGCTCGTGCTGTGCTTGCCGATGCCGCCGCCGCCGCTGCTGCTGCTCGTGGTCTGCCGCTGCACGACGCCGCCGTTTACCGCGGCGGTCGGCGTCAGGGGCACCATCCCGGCCGGATCCACGGCGCCGGTGTGCGTCGGCATCGGCGGGATTTTTTCGTTGTTGCTCCGGAAAAAACTGCGCCGGTTCGCGATCTCTTTGCTGTGGCTGCGGCGGCTGTGCTCGCTCATCGCATCTGCGTCGCCGCCGCCACCGCCGCCGCCACCGCCGCTGGTGGCCGTGCTGTTTTTGCGCTGCTCGTGTTGCGCGATGCCCTCGCCATTCGGCAACTGTACGCTGTCGCGCTTTCGACTGCCGGTTCCGCCGCCTAAGAAGGAGAGACGCGTCCCCCGGCCCTGTCGAAGCGAGATGGGCTGCACCGTCGATGCCTCTTCTAGGAATGCGCCCCCGTTTGGCACGGCGCTGATGACGGCAAGCCCGCTGTTGGCTCCGCCCGTGCCATTCTCCAAAGAGGCATTTGCGTCCGTTGATCTCGGGGGAACTGTATTCGTCGGCGACGTCCGTGGCCAGGTTGGCGTTGACGATGCAGTCTCATGCATGGCTTGCGGCGGGGTGAAAATGGCAATTTCTGGTGCAAAAGCCGCTTCAAAATCTATGGCAGCTTGTTAGAAAAAACCAGTTCTCACATATAATGTGGAACAGAAAAAAAAAAAACTAAACTCAGCTAACAAAAAGAAGGTAGAACATACACCTCGTGAGATCTTCAGCGTGGCTTGCCACACTTTGGTTGGTCGAACGGGATAGCAAAGCGAGACAGCGCTTGACCATCATGGCGTGGTCAACAAGAGCCATTCTAATCGCGGTTTCCTGGGGGTCGAGCTCCGGCACAACCTCATCTTCGTCGTCCAGCAAGTCTTCATCATCCTCGTCGTCTTCTTCGTTTTCATTCTCTTCGTTGTCCACACCGTCTCCATTCCGCGACGGTCTTTCGCGTCGGCTAGTCGGGATAAGAAGGCGGTAGGCTACGACACTGTGTTCGGAGTTGGGGTTCACAGAGATACGGATGGCGTCGAGCAACAACTGCGCCGTGTCTGGTGAGCTGTCGCCGTCCGCCATCTTCTTCTCCACGGCCGTCATCTCGGTCGTTTTGCGCAGGATGCGCTCCAGCGCGGTTTCTTTCGCCGACAAGCGCACCTCTCCTATCGACACAACCTCGCTGCGCCGCAAGATGGTCGGGAAGGTCTCTGCTGTGGTATAGATCTTCTTCTCCACGTAGTGTTCGGCAACAGGGCCGGTGATTTGGCGGCGCAACGTGACTGAGAATGTTTGCGGATGCGACGAGACAAGGTAGTCGCGGATGACTTGCGGGACACGGGCTCGTTGAAAGACGTGATGCGCAAGGTCCCGGTGCGGGCTGATGGCAGAGACAACAAGGAATTGGCCTTCGACGATATCGTCAATCATGTCTTCGGTGGTGGGCCCCGAACCGGTCGCGCCTACTCCAGAGTTAATGCGAGAGGCGGCCGCGGCGGGTGTTGCCGGCACCACAAGAATTTGCGCCGCTGGATACTGTTCTTGTATGCGGTCGGTGAACGCGCTGGTCCGTTCGTTCGGGGAGCCTTCGTACACAAATTCCTTGTCACGCACGCTGGCCGGGAACCCGAGGCCACGGAAGACCACGCGGAAATACTTGGGAACAAGACGGTCACTCTTGGCAATGGTTTCGTAGACGGTGGCCGTGGCGCGTTCGGTGCGGGCGAGTTTGGAGAAGTCGTAGATGTTCGTTTCATACTGCACCTGCAGCTCCTTGTAGGCGGCCAGGGCGCTGCTCCACGCCTCGCCCTCCTCGAAGTGCTTGATCATGTCGAAGTAGATGCGCTCCTTCCGCTCAAAGTGCGTTTGCGCCGGGAAAAATGGGTCGGACAAAGCGGGTGCCGTGCGCAGAGGATCCCAGTCGTACAGCTCGGCATGAAGGCGCAGTGCTAGGCCGGCCTCGGCGTGGTTGCGCGATGCTGCTTGCAATGCAGCAAGCTGATGCACGTAGCGCACAAACATCTCCTCTTTCTGCATGTCGCGCAAAAACTCCATCAACCGCAGCCGGTTGATCAAATGCGAGGCCTCACCGGAAGCAGAGCTCGTCCCCCCTGCACTTGCACCACCAGGAAAAGCGCCTGCAGAGACGGCGCCGGCCAAGGCGCCCGCAGCTCCACCGCCGTCCCCTCCGTGCACGGCGACCAGAAGATCAAGAAACTCATCAACCGTGGCAACCAGCCCGCGCAAAGCCACAAGGAGCGGCTCGTCGGGAATATCGGCAAGACCGGCAAACCGATCCAGTAGCTCACCTACAAATAACTTTTGCAAAATGCTCTCCGTCAAGGGTTTCGTCTTGAAATAATGGTCGAGGTAGTCAATAATCTCCGCTTGGATGATGGACAAGTCCTCGCTCAACGTCCACTCGCTGACAATCATCGTCTGCAGAACCTCAACAGCCGTTCGGCGCAAGCCCTCGTGCACGCTGAGGCACAGCTCAACAATGGGGCCGACTAGGGTCGGGACGTATTGCACTTGGTAGCCGCCCATCTTGTTGAGACCGTACCGCTGTCGTTCGTCCGGCGTCGCCTCCCAGCCAATGGCTTCCCATGTTCGTCGCAAGAGATCGGCCCCGTGTTCGCGCACGTCGCCAGCAATTTTCCATACCGCGCGGCGCTTCTGCTCCGGAAAGGTTTCCAGCGCCAATGAGGAGCTGCTAACGAGTGTTAACAGCGTGGTAAAGAGCATCTTCCACAGCTGTGTATTGAAGCTTTCGGCGTCGTCCGGGTGAGGCAGGAAACTCTCGAGCAGAATGCCGGCCAAGTATTGCAAGGTGCGCATGGTTGATTTATGGTGGAAAATGTGAACGCTCAGCCAAGTGGATGGGAAAGCCTCACCACGCAGGATGCTCATATGGACGCGCAGTGTGTTCTCCAAAATCACGCCAATGTCGCCGTCAGCCAGCTCCAGCTGCATGCCGCTGGACGAGTTCGAAAGCGCCGACAGCACAGCCGAAAGCTCGACGAGGGCTTCGTCAAATTGAGGTTGCCGTTGCCGTAGCTGGTCCTGCATTTGCTGCTCGCTCATAGGCGGCCTTCCGTCCAAGTAGTCCTCATTACCGCCTTCGGGGACGGCAATTGGTCTTGACGGAAAGGGATACTGCGTGGGGAAAAGAAGGGAGAGACGAGTGCGTGGTGCCGGCATTGATGGCGTGGTGATGCCCGCGGCTGCGGCTGCCCCCGGTGTTGCCAACGCCGCCGTTGTCTCCACCGCATGCCGGATGGCTAGATACGAGTCGAGGATCTTGGGGATGTAGTCGGGGATTTCGGGACCAAGATGGTCAATTTGGCTTGCCAAAATCGAGCAACAAAGCCGCACTTGTTCCTTCCACTGTTCCGTAGCTTCGTCCGCAGCACCCCAGTGGGGTGCAATCCAGCGGACGGTATTGGCACTCAACGCCGATCTTTGCTCGGGATGAGAGAAAATCTCAAGCCGGGAGTAATTGATAATGAGCAATAGCTTGTAAAGAATCAACTTGCCCTTGACGTCGGCGCACGCATCCATAAAGTCAATCGCGATGTGCAAAATTTCTTCCGTGGTGAGCAGGCCAGACAGCTCTGGGAGCCACGTGTGGAAGTGCTGGACGGCAAGAGTCTGGCTGCCGACGAGCACGGGGGCCGTGTTGCGCATCATGGCTTCGAGGGCTTTGAAAATGCTCTGTAAGTGGCGGGTGAAGCCTGGGCTTGTACTCGTAATACCAATGCCGGCTTCCTTGACTCGCTGCTGGTCGCGCGCATGGGTGATAAACTTGAGGATGTGGCGGACGACCTTGAAAGTGGCGCGAAGTTTGCGGGACGTGGTCGGCTCCGTGGGGTTGGCGAGGAGACGCGTGAAAGAGCGCACGAGACAGGGCGTCGCAAAGGGATAATTGAATTTGTTTTCGGCGTAGTGGTCGACCAGGGGCCCAACATTGAAGCGCCGGTCGTGCACAATGTCCAGGACGCGCACCAGGGCAGTGAAGACCAAATCTTCGTACTCGTCGTTACCGGCGTATTCAACGAGGATAGCGAACAAAGCATCTAGAACGTCGCTGAGTAGTTTGACCACCTCGATCTCGGGGACGAAAATGGCCTGCTTCAGCAAATCCGGTATGGCATCTCGTGCGCCTTCGCGCCACTTGAGCAGGCCGAGGACGATACGGTCCTGCGAGAAGCGGGTGCTACACAGATACGACTCGACGCGCAATATGGCGAGCGGACCTGTTACCTCCGCCTGGGCCTCGCCACGACCCTTTGTGCTCCACGCCAAAGACAGATAGCCACCGCCACCGCCAGAACTACCAGCGGCGCCGGTGCCGGTGCCATTGCGTCCTGGCTGGGATGCTGGTTGCGGCTGGGGCGAAACCGTGTTTTCGTCCACGCGGTACAGGATTAGATGATGTGCACCGTCGCGGACGAACGCTGCCTGTTCCCAAAGTGGCATGTACGCCACAGCAAAGGGTGGGTTCGGCATATCCGCGAGAAACATCACAACATGTGCCGAAGAGACATCTTGTGGAGCCAGGGAGAGCCGAAGGGTCTGGCGCCAGCCATCGCCGCGTTCCGTGGACAGAGAACGCCAGGTACTCAGGCCTTCGCCGTTGGAATACGGATAGATGCAGTTATCGATGCGTTCACCAGACGATCTCCGCACCTCCAGCGTGACCTGCAGGTTGGTGCCGTGCAAGCCACTCGGCAATGCTGCAGGGCTGGTGCCGTACCGTGACAAATGCACCTGGCGGTTGAGCACAGCGTCGTGCAGCGTTAAGTAAATGTCCGAACGTGGTTTGGTCGGTGCGCCCGAAAATCCCATCTTGTTCGTCTTTTCGATTCCAGAAAGCAGTGTCGGTGTAGCCTTGATCAGGGCGTCGGCGTCCTGGTGGTCAAAGGCGCGTAGGTGAACCTGCACACGTTCGGCGCCTTTAGATTTTTCGAACTGGCCTGACCTGCTAAACATCAAGTCTTGGATCAAGGGTTCCCATTCGTCGCCGCCCAGTTGCTGCTGTTGCCTTTCTGCCGATATCGACCCAGAGCGGTCGACGGGAGCCCAGACGTTGATGACGTGCTCGACTTCGTCGCTGTGCTGCTGCTTCATGATCGCGTTCAACTTTAGCACGCCGACACCCGTCATTCGGTCGGCTCTCATGTAATGCGCGTGCGCCCCGTCGATCGAGCCGCGACCGGCGCTTTTCGAGTTCGCTGTGCTGGGCGGGGCGCCACTGGTAGCCGGGCGGTCCTCGGCCTGCTCGTTCAGCGAATCAAGCCTTGCTGTACCGTTACCGGCGCGGGAAAACGGCGTGCGAGTGCTTTTACCAGACCACATCAGACTCCGGCGCACGGATTTGTTGGCGCCAGAAAGAGGTGGGCGGGCGTTTTCCTTGGATGCCGTTGCGCCAGCCATGGAAACGCCAGCGCTGTGGCCAATGGAGCCGGAACCGGAGCGTGAGCCGGGTTTGTTGGAGTGTGACAGCGGGGGGGCAGCTATCTGTTGGGCTGAGCGAACGGCCACGACCAGGAAGAGGTCCGAGTCGAGGGCAGGCGCCTCGCCAATGTCGGCAGAGGAGAGATCCGCGAAAAGCGTGCGCATCGCGTTGGATCGATTTAGGTTTCCTATGGAGCCACCCGGCGGTGTGGTAATGCTGTAACTCTCCGAGAGGCGCACCAAATTGCCGCCCACGCGGCCCACAAGACTGAGTACAAGGCTTGTTGTGTCGGTTGAGGCACCAGCGAACCCCTTGACTTCGACTAACAGGTGGTGAAGGGCGGTCGGTTCGACATGGGGTTGGGGCGGTTCATCCAGCATGCTCATGACGGACTGCAACCGCGTCACTTCCACCACGGAGTCGTCGCCAGTCAGGATGCGGCCGTGCTGCGCGGGATCGCGGACGATGACTTCGCCGCCACAGAGCTTGTTGACGCGCACGAGGTCCCACACCGTCTTCTCGCGCAAGTGGCGGTATTCCCAGCTTGTGAGCACATTGTGGAGAAACTGCTGTCGGGCCTGGGTGAGGGACGAGATCAGCTGGGAGAGAATGTCGAGTTTGTGGTATTGGCGGGACAGCAGGAGTTCGTGCAGATTCGTCGAGTGCCACTCGCGCAGACACGACGCGATCTCGTCAATGAGCGGTTCGGCGGCCGAGGTGGGTGTCTCGTCGCCGATTTTCAGCATGGGGACGGGGGCTTGGGGCCGCGGTGCGTTCGGATCGCGTCGCACCGGTACAGAGAGGCGTTCTTGGGTGGACAGAGTCGCGGCCGACTGGACCCGCGCGGGGGAATTGCCGTTCCGCATCTGCTCGGGGAATTTGGTGGCGTCTTTTTTTCTCCGCCGATGGCCCGCAAGGCCGCTTTTTGCAGAGTCGCTTCCGTGGTGGACGGCGGCCGCATCGGCCGCACGGTATGCGGCCGCGCCGTCGTCGCTTGCGTCGGCGTCGGCGGCGGCGTCTCCGTCTCCGTATTCGTCCACATCCTCGCTGTCGTCGGACTCGCCGAGCAGTTCGCGCACCTCAACGCAACTGCGGGGGAAAATGCCGCTGAAAACGCGCGCTTCGAGCGTCTGGCCCTTGGTGGAGGTTAGTCCCGCCAGCAAACTCGGCGGCTTCAGCAGGTAACCGCGCAGCCAGGCTCCATCGTGGGTTTCCTCGATGATGTACAATTCGTCGCCGATTTCGAGCACGAGGTCTTCGGGGCGCGAAGCAGCAAAGGGAAAGGCTGCTACCGCAAACGCGATATGAGGCAGAGGTTGCCAGGGCATTGTAGGAACTGGTGGTGCATCTATACACGGAGACACGTGGCGGTGAGTGAACTGAGGCAAAATAGTGCTTCGCCGGCTCGGTTGTAACTCGCTATTTGCTTTGATTTTGTGGTTTATTTTGTTCGTTCTCTTCGGCCTGCTGAGCGCAATCCGTCGAGACGGATACGGAAGGCTTCAGCCAGCCCACGCACGGGTCGATTATTGCGAGGTCGGGTCTTGGAAATTTCTCTGGCTTCTTCGTCTTGAAAGAGGTGCGTCGTACGTGCCACACGATTCTGCAGTATTCACGTTGTCCGACTCAACGGTTTCCCGAGACGCGGACGTCGCACAAAGTGGCTGCACGCGACAGGGCTGTGCACGTAGGCGCAGGTTGACTCGAGGGCGATGGAAACTCGGTAGGGTAAATCGATGATCGGCTTTGTTTCCTATATACTCCGTAGGTCGCGTTAGACAGCAGATTGTAAAGTAAGGAACGAAGCAATTCAGGCAGGGCAGGGTAAACAAGGCGCAAAACGGGGCAGAACACAAGAGCAAGCTGCAGGCTCTCTACAACTGGGTAGAAAATTGAACTGAAAAAAAAAAAAAAAAAAAAAAAAAAAAAAAAAAAAAAAAAAAAGCTCGGACACTTTAGGGGTTGCGCGGACCAGATAAAAAAATTGACGTACGAGGCACGATTTTCGCATCGGGAAACAGAGAAGAGCTGTAGCAGCTTTTCCTCGAGATTCGGTCTGACTATGAACGCTTCTCGAGGTAGTTTTTGAGCGGTCGCTATGGTCGCACGACGAGGAAGCTTGTGGAGAAAGAAAAAAAACAGGTATCGTGTCGTCGTCGCCGTCGCCCGTTGTCGCTGTTCGTCGGCCAATTGACTGGGTAGTACCCGTTGTTCCTTTTCGTTTCTGCACTTTTGCGCAACACGTCGCCGTCACCGTGACCGTCGTCACCGCAAAACCGTTCTGACGTGTGAGATATACACGATGATCCGGGTGGACTTCGAATGTCGATTGGTTATTCCATGTCGTCGTCCGGATTTGTCTGGTTATTTGTTTTTCCTTTTTTCTTCGTCTCTTTTGGTGTTTCGCCCAAAAATCAAGCCCTGGCCGGCCGGCACGCGTCGTTCAGGGGCGGGACAGGAAAAAAAAGGTTCTTCTGTCTTTTTTGCGGTAGTGTGGCGTGCAAATTGATCGTCCAGCACCAATATTAAAAGGTAATAATTGGGGGGGGGTCTTCAAGGTGGAGCGGAAGCGAGAGAAACGCGCCAGCGGCACTCAGACCGAGAGGCCACACAGCTCCAGTTATCACAGAAGGACGACGCACGGCTTGGCGTGGAGGGCTACTTACTGCATTGTGGGCTGAAGCGAAAATGGTCGAGGGGAGGGTTTTTTTTGTGTGTGTTGACTTTTGAAACAATTCACTCGATGTCGAGAAAGTAAAGGACAAGAAAAACTGCCCATATTATGCTCTCTCCCGCTGCTAGGTCTTCTTGGCCATGTTCACAATTCGTTCTTGCCAATCCATGCATTCGTGCTCCTGCCTTCTTCTTTCTTCTTCCTCTTCTTCTTCTTTTTCCCTTCATTGCTCCTACCTCGCCGATGCACCCTAACGTAACGTCTCACCCCCTTCCTAGGCAGGGCCCCGTTGGCTCTTTCCTTTCCTGGGATGTGCCGCCCCTCAGTCAGGGATGGCGTTTTTGATTGGCTGGCAACAACAACGGGCCAGGGGGCTAGCACAAGAATCACGGAAAGCACCCTCTTAGCGTGGTGATCTTAAACTTCCCGTCGTATTCTTTCCTCTCTCGCTGTTGGTTTCGTCTTTGTTGTTATCGCCCGGTTTGGGTTTCTAGCAGCCTTTTCTCAACAGCGTATTATTGCTCTGTCAGCATCGTTCGCGCATTGTGTTTCGCAATCTGGCCGATTCCGCTATGCCTATGCTCCCGGCCATGGGTACGACCACGAAGAAGGGGACGTTCTCGAATTTTCGGCTCTTAGCGAACGCAACGCGAGCATCCTGAATTGGCTGCACGCTCAGACTTTTTTTTTGCGGCCGTCGACGGTTGGTCGGTCATTGACGGGCTATTACGGAGAACGTCGTCGTTAGATATTTAATAGTCCTAGTTAAACTTCAAAAATGATCGGCTACAACAAATGGTATTACGGAGCAACAGTGGGCAGAAAAAGCGGCGTTCTTGATCACTCTTGGGCACGCCCTTGGCATTTTCATACAGAGGTCATACACATCCAGAAAGGGATTCAAACAGCTGCAAAGAAAACGACTGAGAAGCAACCCACCTCACGGCAGAACACCGCCACTCGAATGAGACATCCAAACGCCTGCAGAGACGGACATAGCGCCCTTGGCGATGGCATCTGCCAGGTCGTTCCTTGGATTGGGTCTGAGAGCGACGAGATTGCTGTGATCTCTCGGTCCTGCATCCCATCGTGCGCAGAACCGCTCCCACGCTGCATGCAGTAAGTCGACACTTTGACCTTGGCAGATGGCTGCTGCCACCATCCGTGGGCCTGGGCCTAGGCTCAGCCAAGCGCATCTGCGGCCATCCCGTCTCGGTAAACAATTCTTGGGCGCTGTTTCAATGGGTGTGCTTGTTGTTAGGTAAGCGGACAGCCACTGCTCCATCCCACGGTGATCGATCAAGACTTGTCTTCAAGGAAAAGGGACTCTGAACGGCGAGCGCCATGCGATCTTTCGGCTCGATTATTGGCTAAAAAGAAAGGGAAAAAAAAAATTGGAAAAGAAATGCAATGCTACAATTATACATGCAATGGGGGAGAGTGCTTCCAGCAATGAGCATGCTAAACCAGACATGCCTCAGCCAAACCCCGGAAAACCCCGTTTTGCAAAACGCCATACCCGGCCCTTTGTTCCTCCTGTTTTGTTCCCTTCGTCTATCCTTTTTGTAATTGCGCAAACGCCGGTCATAAAATCGTGAATCTTGGTTTTGTTTTTTTTTGTCTCCTTTGCTCCCTTATGGCTGCCCCTTGCCCGAGTCGAGCGCCCGCACGATGCCGTACGCCGCGCCCGCGGCCAGCGCGCCGATGACGAGCGTCTGCAGCGCGCCCCACACGCCCGCCGAGCGGCTGTGCACCGTCAGGGCCGTCTTGACATAGCCGAAGACCAGCAGCACCACCGCCGTGATGGCCACCGACACCAGCAGCGCGTCCCGCGCGTTCCCCAGCACAAAGTACGGCACCATCGGGATCAGCCCGCCCACAAAGTAGCTCAGGCCCATCGTCAGCGCCGACAGCCACGCCCGGCTGCCCGCGGGGCACGCCAGGCGCTGCTCCACGTCCAGCAAGAAGCGCACCCACGGGACTTCGTCTGCGTCTTTGCGCGCCCGCGGTGTTTTTCGGGAGAGCGCTTGCTTTGACGGCCCTGCGTCCGTCGATAGCTCGTCGTCGTCGTCATCATCCTCCTGGCACAGTTCATCGACGAGCGGCACCGCCGCCGCGCGGCTGATGTGGTAGCGCGCCAGCAGCGCGTAGACGGCCTCGCGCTCGGCGGCCGGCCGGCGGCGGACGGCGTCGCGGGTGCGCGCGGCTTCGCTGTGGTAGTGGGCGCGCTCGGTGGCGGCGGCCAGGTAGGCGCCGAGACCCATGCTGATGGCACCGGAGAAGAGCTCGGCGAGGCCGCCCATGACGACGAGGCGGGGGTCGCCGAGGCTGGAGAGGCCCGCGGTCCGGGCAAACGGCCCAGTCAGGCGGCGAAGCCGATGATGGTGTCGCGTACAATTTCGGTGTAGTCGGCGGCGGCGGCATGGCGCGCGGCGCGGGCCTCGCTGTCGTCGGTGCTATCGGTGCCGTCGGTACCGTCGCTGTCACAACCCGCGTCGTCAAAGGAGACGACCGTCGACGTGGTGGCCCGGGTCAGGGTGCCGCTGCCGGCGGACTGGCGGTCGGCGAGTAAAGGGTCGGTTTCGGTGGGCGCCATGCTGCAGACGGATGACGCGGGCGACAGCATTCTTTTAAGGGGAGTTTGATGCAGAGAGAAAAAAAGATAATGCGGTGTCGGAAGACCGTGACGGAAAGCTCGCCACCCGTTCCGTTATGTAGAGGGGGGATGACGGGGGGGGAACAACCTCGGGGTTGTGTGGTAAGGCGGTATGTCGTTTAGTCGTATTGTGCCTTGACTGGAATAAAAACGAAGAAAAATGGCAGAACGAGGCACACAGAATGGTGAAGGAAACTTTTGGATCAATATACGATTTTATGTACGGACACGACAGAGTAAAATACAAGAGAGCAGATTCGCCCGCGATCAATATATATGTAGGTCTCCTTGGTCTTCCTCCCAGCTTATTCCTGCCAAGACAGCATTCCAGCCATACAGCTTACTCCGAAAGCAGAAAGGCTTCACGCAGTACTGGCATTTTTGCCTTGTCTCGGGCGCAGGCAAAAAAAATGAGGACGAACGCAGAACACGATCATCCCCCTAATTACAAGCATTTTCAGGCCGCTGTAGCCAATCAAACCATTGCAATTACTCAGGCATGGGCGGGCCCGCCGTCCGAAAAACCAATCACCGGTGTGCTAATTGGCCGCGGGACGGGAACGCGTTCCTTTTTCACCTACTAGCGCATACGCAGCTTCGTAACCCCGAAGCTCACCAAAGCCCGCCGACGGCGAACTTTGGCCCTGACTAAACCCCGGCAGCTGGAACAGGCTCGGAGTTTTTTTTCGTGTGTTTGTGTGCACGACTCGGTTCAGCAGGCAACAACAACAAAAAAAGGAGAAAGCAAGCCCTTCTGGTTGGTAACAGACAACGGGTGGTAATTGAGAAGCCCTGCATGATCGCGATGCAATGATGTGTTGTCCCGCAAGTCCGACGAGATCTCGGGGATACTGAACTATGTGCATGGGACAGGTCTGCAGTTTGACAAACATCTTGATCCTGATTCGTCCGTGGGACAAGCAGTCAACGTATTGGTAGGAACGAGCGCCCCCTGGGTCTCCACGCCGCTTATGGAGTATGCCATGTACATATGTTAGATGCACAGGCCGTCTTAACGCAGTGTGCTGTTTCATGGTAAGACAGAACAAAAACCAAAGGGGAATCGACCGTCGTCGACATGATAGCGCGACAATGTACCGTACTACTAGCACAATCCCATTATGATATGACCAATTCAAATCGGTGCTTCGGAATGTATATGTTTGACACGGGCCCAATAGCTCGTTTATTGTCATCCTTTGGGGTGCCAAAATATGAAATTGTATTAATTATGCAGTCAAGGCCTCCGTGTAAATGTTTTTTTTTGTACACCGGTCAAGTCGACCGGAGCTCTCGGCTCGCCCAGCCTAGGGCTCGGTCGCCGCAATCGCCTCGCCCAGCACACCCAACCCCTCTTGGATCTCGGCCTCGGAAATCGTCAGCGGCGGCACAAACCGCAGCGTGTTCGTGCCGGCTGTGATGACCAGCAGCCCGCGCGCGCGCGCCGCGTCCACGATGGGCAGCGGGTCGCGCGTCAGCTGCAGACCCAGCAGCAGGCCCCGGCCGCGGATCTCCGTCACCGTCGCCGGGAACCGCGTCCGCAGCTGCTGCAGGCCCCGCGCCAGCACGGCGCCCGTGGC